>JANVCI010006675.1:0-12758 GCA_026413465.1 Trichosia splendens | reverse complement strand
TTGAGCAACTTTTGAGAAAATTTTGAGTGTACGCTGTGTAACCTTTTATCTACATATGAGTAACTTCTTAGGAATTTTTAAGCCATTTTTGAGCAACTTTTGAGTAAATTTTGGGCAAAACACAGAAAACTTTGAGCTACTTTTGGGAGCTACCTTTGAGAATCTTCTGAGCAGATTTCATATAAAAATTACTAAGACTTATATCCATTGTTCTACTTCATTTTTTTATATGTGGAAAGTACATTTTTACATATTTCATTATTATTTTTTCATTCTTTTTATGAGTGCGTCTAACTTATCTGATATGCTTTCTGACTCTGAACCTCTTCTAACTAAAGTTCAAGCACTCTACAAGGGTCGTTTTGTGTTTTAATACGATCATAAATCATTATCAGCGAAATCAGTGGATCACACGGATACAGTGCATGCTTAAAAGTATTCATCAACCTGTTTTTGCGGCTATTCTGTCTCCCATGGGTTTTCTTAAAATTTCTGTACAGCTTATGCATACGCTCTCCGGCATCTTCAGCATAATATGCTTGTGGATATTTGAATTGTTTGCAGATTGAAACACCGTTTTTCAAATACTTACTGACTGTCGGGCGCATTTTGGGTGCATTGATATTATAATATTTATAATCGAAAATATATGCGCCTGCTGTCTAAAAAAGGTTAAAACACGATGTTCTATTTAATTGAAAATTTGATGAAAAGTTGCCCAAAAATTGATACGAAGTTACTCACATGTAATTAAAAGGCTACACAACGTAAAATTAATTTTTTTTCAAAAATTGATCAAAATATGCTCAAAAGTTGCTCAAAAATTCCTAAGAAGTTACTCACATGTAGATAAAAGGTTGCACATAGAAAACTCAAAATTTTCTCAAAATTTGCTGAAAAGTTGCCCGAAAGTTGCTAAAAATAGTTTTCTCAAAATCAACATAATCTTATCTTTGACAAAAAAAATTACTTCTCTAGCGCTGTTGGTTCTCGAATAACAAATTTATGAGAAAAAATGTTCTACATAAGGCCACTGTGTGTTTTTAATTAATGATAAAACATCGCATTATGAAAATACGAACAATAAAAAATATCACGATCTATTTTCAGCATACACATTACACATGCGTCACTCTTTATCATTTCTCTGTTGCCTCGTTGTTGATCTTCGATAAGTATGTACTAGTCTAAACAATCTACTCCATTGCGGTACGTGTCACTTGGTAGACGCCTCTGGATCGCTTTGTCACTTTCATTTTGGATACACTTTTATCATTTTATTTTTTATTGTACATTTGTTAACATGCTATGCTGATAACCTACGTATTTTGAAACTGTGTACTGATTAACTAATAACATTCAGTAGCTTACATTGGTTGGTATTCTAGTTTTGGCTAAAAAAAATTTATTTCAATCAAATTTGTTGACGAATCACCACGAATATAATAAGGTAAGCGATCATGTATATATCATTAGTGTTGTTGTTGACATGCATGAGTAAGTAAAGCAAATAAAGAATGTTAAAGAGCGGTTTATTACTCATTGATTTAACACATTTGACCTAAAATTTCGTTCATTTTGTTAATATTTAATTCGTTTGCTTACGTCCAACAGTACATACAGTCAATGGCAAAACGCAGATCAAAAGAAGTCGCGGACACTGGCTTAAAGGGTAGATCTGGACTAGTGGTTGTAGCCGCTATTATCATGTAAGTTATAGATAATAAGAATCTTTTACTAAAATTAACATTTTCATGTGTATGATGATGACGTAACTAATGCCAATTGTTTTCAGAAATGGAACAATTTTCATTTTAAAAGTTGCTGTTTGGCAGTACACCGGTTCACACAGTATGTTTGCTGAAAGCATACATTCTGTAGCTGATACAGCAAATCAAATAATCTTAGCATTTGGCATTCACAAATCAATCAAAGTAAGATTTAGATATATGGAATATGCACTGATTTTATAATGTTTCGAAATTTGTAGAATCCTAATCAAAAACATCCATATGGCTATGCCAATATGCAATACATATCGTCATTAATATCTGGTGTTGCTATTTTTTGCGTCGGTACTGGTTTTTCATTCTATCATGGTATCAATGGATTATTTCACACAGGTCCTTTGGATGACTTTATGTGGGCATACATTGTGCTGGCTGGTTCATTAGTATTCGAAGGAATCACATTATTACTTGCTATAAAATCAATACGCTCATCAGCTAAGGAAGCGAATATGAAATTTAGAGAATATGTTATCAGCGGACAGGATCCATGTGTAAATGTTGTGTTGTTTGAAGACACTGCAGCAGTTCTTGGTGCTGGAGTAGCTGCTGTTTGCATTGGTAATATTATTGTTATACTGACATATTTGTTTTATAGACTCGTACGTATCAAACAAAACTAAAGGGCTGCGACCTTCTTAATAGAATAAGAGTTTGTAGAGTTGGCAATGTAATCAAGGATCACTGCGGTGTAAACACTACCACGAATGTCTATCAGAACTTAAGATGCAACTGAGCTTGACGAGTTTAAGGATAAAACAGTTTTTCACGTGATATGTGAATTTCCAAGGTTATTGGCCCCACCTTTGATTCTAACGATGTATCTCGATTTCATCATATTACAAACATAACAAGTTTGTTAGTGTATTGTGGATTGGGAACAATGAATCTTCCAGATATGTTTTCCTGACTAATCGTAAAATATCAGACCCAAACCATAAAACCTGTCTACCTGAGAGGATTAGAACTTCGATACAAATTTCTGACTTCCATTTGCATACAAAAACGTCATGTTTCATTTATACTGAAGAGTCGATATAGGCCTGTCCTTTCTTTTGACGGTATGCTCGTGGAGTTATTTCGTGCAATTTCGCAATTGATAAAGAAGACGATGATGATGAATACTAGAGACAAAAATGTTTCGAATCGAGATGATCCGTCAAGCATAAAAAAATGTGAATGTCATATCGCCCTCTAGACAAAAAGTAGTTTTTTGAATTAGTCAGTATTTTTTCGCGGTCGTACGAGTCTTCCAAAAATTGTCCAAGTAGATTTTAACTTTACACTTGTTTCATCATTCACAGGATTAACTGCATATCTTCAGTCATCGATTCCAGATGCAGTTGGCTCTTTATTAGTTGGTTGTATGCTAGCAGCCGTGTCAGCGCTTATTATTCATTCGAGTGTTCCAGCATTAGTTGGACGGTATGCATAGGAATATTATGTTAGACAACGAAGTGTATTCATTCATTTATTTATTTATTTCGTAGCTCAATTAAATTCGATCAATTGAATAAGATTAATGCTGAACTGGAAAGTGATTCAATCATAAAATCTATTCACGAAGTTAGGGGAATTGATATGGGAAGTAATATGGTTCGATATAAGGTGAAGTTGTTGAAAAAAGAACGATTCCGTTTGATAGTAACAATTTATTCATTTCAGGCTGAAATTGATATTAATGGACGTGAATTGTCAAGATTGTATTTAAAGAATAAAGATTTGAATGCATTAATGGAGGTAAGTTTGTATGTGCACGGTTGGCAATGTTTTTCTTTATTAAAATAATTTATTACAGGAAGTAAAAGAGTTCACCACCCCTGAACAATTACAAGAATTTATTTTGATACACGGTGAAAATATTGTTGACACGATGGGTGATGAAATCAACAGACTTGAAAGCAATCTATCGGTGAGTTGAAATTAAATTTTAAGAAACCAGAATATTTGCTAAAATGATCTATTTTCCGTATTGTAGGCTAAATTTCCGAAAGTACGGTATATTGATCTCGAACTCGAATAAAGTGCGAGTCGATCAATGCAACGCTTTGCAACATAACTTTGGCGGCAGTGAAACATTCAATGTTGTGTTATTTAACACAGTTTAATTTTATTTCCGTTACTCTTTTTAAGGCTTGTTAAAACTTCTCATCCCCACTGACGAAAATTTTTATAAATGGTGGGTCCTCCGCGCAAGGCTACACGTTTATAGCTCTTTCTCATATAATTCCAATTAATTTGAATTCCAAAAAAATCTAATATCGGTTACGCTCCAACCAATGAACTCAAGATCAACTTACTCCATTTGACAAGAATTTTATATTTACAACGTACCGAAAGTAAACGCAAACTACTTTTAAGTCTGTCGTAAAGTAAAGTTTTTGGGTCGCAACTATAGATAGTGGTCACGAAGAATACTGTATGATGGAGCATACGTTTTTCTGTATATCTAATAGAATCCACATCTAATAGAATTTTTGACAATCACGTAACACCGATTATTCAACGTATGCTAAAAGTCAAATCAGCCCACACAAACACACTTACAATTACACATATACTATGACTGAATTACAATACAAATAAATATTCACAAATCACTTTCAGATTCGTACTTAACCGGGCGCTACAATCGTCTTATCAGCTTTCGAATCGAACCTATTTCTCGCTAAAGATCTTTAATCATTCATTCATTCTTAACTTTTTTAAGGTCCGATTCGAGAGCATCTGTCCACCTTCCTCTCGGCCTTCCTGGTAGCCTATTTCCATCCGAGTGTCCACTGTTTCTTTAGTGTTCGATTTGTGTCCATCCGATGCACGTGATCAAGCCATCTAAGTGTATTTATCTTGACGACAGCGACTTTATTAGGCTCTCATCTTTCTGGGTCACATACCACACTTTTACTATGATTAAACTCTAATACAAATAAATATTCATAAAACACTTTCTCATTCGTACTATGATTGTCAAATAAGATGATGATCTATACTTTGATGTTATGTAAGTTTCACCATCAATGTGATGGTCACCGAAAATTTCCATTCCACCAGGAAGGAGATACATAATATTTTTGATGTACACTTTGCTGTTACTTATTGTAAATGGTTATTCATTTTGTCTACTTGGGATTCCTTATTTTGTATCAGCACGGTCGTACGAGTTTTAACAAGACCTTGGTCCGGCCATTCATATTATTATTGCATGTTTTTAATATAATATTGTCGAAATAGGATCTATTCATTATTTTGCTAAAAATAGTTTTCCAAACACTACCTCATACGTATGTCTATGGTACACCATATCAGTGGTACACAATGAATACAGCTCGTAAATCTTAAAAATAACTTAATAGTGCGAAATAAATTTTATTTTGTTTTGTTAAATCATTCCACCCAGGTTATTGTCTGGATCAACGTTTTGTTCATTCATTACATGTGAGCTGGTAAATAAAGGCAATAAACTTAAACTTAAGAAACTTGATTAAAAAAAAGTGATTACGAAACGATGAAAAACATTTGTTTTAAAAAAAATGCCATACATACGAACTTTTCAAGCATATCGGTTTACCGCTAATGTATATGAAGCAGATTCTGAGATAAACTGTGTTTATTCGATGAATTTGTATGCTGTCAAAGACTAATTTAATGAACAAAATTGTAAAATATCCTATGAGAATGAAATGAAGAAATCAGCCTCACCTGTTAAGTTTGCCAAATTGCATTTTCACAAAATCGAATATAATTATCGTTGCATCAAATACATATTTTATTTACTTTTAAGTTAACAGCGGAAAATAACATTGGTATCGTGTATAAATGACGTTCGCTTTTGGTGGTAGATTGGATAAATTCAACTGAAAAGTGTGGCTCCTCATAGAAAATTATGGCAAAATAGCTAACTGTAGAGTCGAAATATATCCTAAAACGTGATTTATGCTCGAACCTTAAACACTTAAGAAAAATAGAAAAGTGGTGGCAATTTCAATGCACTTATTCTAAATTTTGAACGAATGATGTGTTCTCAATGATTTTGCATCATGAAGATTAAGAGTTGTACTTATTTTATTTTATAGTTGATGTTTTTATATACAGGCCAAAGCCATATTTTTAATATTAAAGTTATAAAATTATGAAAATGTAATGTTTAATTCGAGGTTTTCTTGCCATTGTTTTTCTTCTTGTTTCTCTACATATCCACTGTAGGATGTAGGTATCCCTGAAATTGTTTGGATCCATTCCCACGTGCTGCCATGCAGTTCTTCCTGCTCTTTTGATGCCACTGCATAGTGGTACAAAATGTCAAAGTTGGGGACATCTTTCAACAACTCTCAAAAGGATAAACACAGAATATATACAATTAATAAATTCATACTCTCTTCACGAGAGATGACAAAAAAGAATAGTTTATATACTAACGTAAGCATGCCTTCAACTAGATGGGCATGAGAAAATATAATGAATTATAGATAAATGAAAATTTCAAATATTTTCAGTTCCTTTTATTTTCAAGCAACAGATTTTGTTTAGACCCGTGCGAAATCGGGTCTTATAGGTTTACTCTTATGTTTGTAACATTTCGAATCGGGATACCAGAGTAGGGGCGCTCTACCGATCATGGTCCCATTAAGCCAAATCCACAAAAAAATTAGGTTTGTCCATCTGTCCGTCAGTTCGTCTGTCAGTCCGTCTGTCAGTCTGTCAGTACGTCTATCGGTACGTCTGTCAGTCCGTCTGTCAGTCTGTCTGTCAATTAGTCTGTCAGTCCGTCTGTTAGTCAGAATTTTTGGATTTCGCTAACTTCTATCAGTTCCTTCTATCAGGTTCGCTTCTGGATTTGAGGCATAAGGAAGGTGTCGGGAGGTTGGTTCTTGAAGTTGAACCCCTACCTGATGAATCGATCTCTTCCCAGGTCCAAAACGTAGGGATTTTCATAGGTTCCATGAGGTTTTTTGGGTACCTTTGTGGATTTGAGGTATGGGGAATGTGGCCATAGGTGAGTTCTTGGAAAATCATCGAATTTTCGGCGACCGCCCATAATCCGGAATAATTCGGACGAGCACAAAATCCACACAAGGACAAAATCCGGAGGGACAAAATCCGGAAGATCACTAATCCGGATGAGAAAAATTCCGGACTAGGCCAAAATCCGGAAGATTTAATTATCTGCAGTATTTACGTGTCCACTCAACAAAGGGTTAATTACTGTTCCGTAGGACGTGAACTTCATGCGAAAATACGAAAGCTGGGTCGAGGGGCGGTAGCCCCTGTAAAGGGGAGAATATCCCCTATTACGCAGAGCCCCTAGCGGGGTTTGCACGTAAGGTCGCCTGCAGGGCGGAAGAAAGATCGCCGTAGGCGCCGGGGTTTGGGGGCGGACCCTCGCTCATAAAAAAACCTTCGGTTGGCATGTCAGCTATAAGTCTTTCTTGGCGTAAGTAACTGTGCAATAATTACTGCGAGGCAGGCCGTGAATTTAATGCGAAAATGAAAAAGCGGGGTCGAGTGGCGGCAGCCCCTACCAAGAGAGATCAAGGAGGGAATATCCCCCTTGCGGGGTCTAAGGAGCAGAGACCCCAGCAGGGTTTGGGCGGAGCCCCATGCATGCAAGGCTGCCTGCACAGTGAAAAAGCCCGCCGCAGGCGCAGGGGTTTGGGGGCAGAGCCCCTACTTATTGAAAAAAATGCCTCACAAATTTTTACTTCTTTTGGAATTGAGTGTCCGGAATTCTTCGTCCCATTTTATTCCCCTTCCGGATTTTGTCCTTATCTGCATTTTTTCTTATCCGGATTTTTGATCTTCCGGACTTTGTGCGTCCGGATTTTGTACCGTCCGGATTTTGTCCCGTCCGTATTGTACGGATTTTTTCCATCCCGATTTTTTCTTCCGGATTTTGTCCGTCCGGATTTTAAAATTCCGGTTTCTGGGCGGGAGCCACAATTTCGATTGTGATTAAGATGCTGTTCGTAGGGGGAGGAGTCGGACAGAGCCTAATTAATGCTAATAATCGATTCAGTGCTTTGGGAACTAGCGTCATAAAATTGTCAGAATGTGCTGCGCACGTTGAAGCGGTTTATATTCATAGACACATCATCTATGACCGGCCACTATAAGCAGTATGATATATGTCAACTTCAGAATTTTTTTGGTAGAATTCTTGGTGGTAAAACCATAAGGTAAAAACAGACAGAAACATATATAAAACAGGTAAAAGAATGTAAAACTTTAAATGTCTCCTGAGGCTACTTCAACAAAAACTTGGCTACTAAGATTCAAATTAAAGGAGGTAAGACGTGCAAGTCCATGTAAACACTTACTGATCAAGTATCGTTTGGTGCCTGTCCTCAATAAATTGAATCGCAGTGTTATATGAGATTTCACTTTGATTGCAAGCAGTCAAGATTATTGAATTCCGCTCAAATGATTGCATATTATTTGAAAGTTCCAAAGTTTGGTCTAGAAGAAATCTGATTAACTCTTTATTTTTAGTACACAGCAGAGTCGATAAAATGTTTAAACGATCGTTGCTTGGACTTTGCTGAATACTGTCGTTGTAGAAATGCATCCAAACAGTTTCATTAGCTGTAATGAACCCATTACAGTGGAAATCGATGCTAACAATAGTTGATCCTGTATCCATGACCTCTAGCAATATATTTAAAGAATTAGTTAAGCAACTTTTAAATCCGGCTACACAGCTCCAACGGTTTACTATGTTGGTAGCTCTTACATCGTCAAAAGTTGACTTTGAGTATATGACGCTCATGATGTCAAACAAAAAATCTAAATAAAGGCTATGAATTGGTGATCCTCTAAATCGTTGCTCAACTTTAAGTAAACCAGGATTGGCCCGCATCCATACATGTGGATGGAATTCAAAAGGCAATGATTCCATTAATGCCAAATACAATGTTGCTCTAACATCGAAGTTATGCGTGAGAAAACGTTCGAGGTCGGCAAATAATGTTCCACGATTCAAAAAGTGTATAATTTCATGATCATGTATCATTGCCTCATTTATGAGGCTCCACAAAGTTTCATCGTAGTTACTTAGAAAGTATCCAGTATCGCGAAGGTTGATGATAATCCAATCATCATCGGTCCACGGTTTTGAAGAAATGTTTCGAGGTATCAACAATTCATCGGTAATTAACCAGTAATCGACAGCAGTTTCATTGAAGTTGGGATAACTCGCTGTTGCATAGTTTATTGGAACACTAAAGGTGTGATTGTGTGATGTATGAAAACCCTGCTGGGTAAGAACTAAGCCCTCTTCAGTTCGATGTATCGTGATGACAGGAAAACCAGCATAATCAAACCAAGGTCTCATCAGCTGATCAACTTTGATATTGTTTCCAGGGAAAGATTCGTCGTAAGAACGTTGTACACCAGCGAAAAGGTCCTCAGGTGTAGCTGATTTGTACTGCATTTCTTGAATATAATACATCACTCCCTCCTTCCAAACGCTCTCTGTGAATGCTTCTTGGAACATTTTGAGAACTAAAGCACTTTTGACATAGGTGCTACAATTGAACTTCCCTCGAACTTCTTGCGGTGATTCCACATATTGATTCAATGGAGGCATCAAATCAAAAACATCTGCAGATATCGATAAATCGTAAAAGTCAATGAGGAACTGTTCCCACTGCCTTTTGTGAGGAAATACAATGTCGTTTAGAACGTTTTCATAAAATGTTGCAAATCCCTCGTTGAGCCTGTGATAAATAGTGTAAATACCTCTCCCTTACATATTTTGATTTTATGTTTTTCTTCCAAAATTTGAAATTAATTTTATGTGCGTGTTACGTGACAAGAAAGGTGTATGTACACGAAAGTAGATTATTAAAAAGCTAGTGTACATTTTGCACTCACCAGAGATAAGCCCAAGATACTGGTGAGACTAGGTTTGCGAAGAAAATGTGCTGATAAGAGAGTGAGTTATGTTATAATCGCGTTCGATAAATATAATATTTCTAGCTTACAGAATACTCATGTGCAGATCGCATCTCCATAATGTGTTGTGCATTTGCATCATCACTCGTTCGTAAAAGGACCCTCTCGTGGAATGTTAGAAGTCCCCAGTTGTAAGCACCGTCGTTTGAAAGTTCTGGTACTGCAATTTGATCGCTTTTCGGGAGCGAAAACGATGTGTTGAAGTAATTTTCCATAACTCTCAAGAACGTAATGCCAAGCGTAAGTCCATAATCAGCTTGTCCCTTTGCAATGGCATGTGGTCTAGCATAAACGCGCACTTCTATGTCTGAGTCATTGTTACTAACAAAATCAAAGTTTGAAACTGTGAATGACAGAATAGAAGTTGGAATTGGTGGTGTGGTAGGGAAAAATGTCGTCTGATATTCCTCATAGAGATCTTCCCTCTCAACTGGCATGTTCGATATAGCATTGTAACTTCGATGATGAAAAATTTGTAAATCATATGGCGTACGATAACGAATTTCATCGTAGCAAGGGTATGCTTGACGAGCATTTATCGATAGAAATTGAGTTGTCGCAAACCAGTGAGTTTCATTTGTATTAGAATCAACGTACGAGGAGCGGAAGAATCCACGATCAGGATATTGACCCAAGAATCCGACGTACCAAATATCGACAGCAATTTCTAGACCAACTTCTAAGTCTCGGTTCGCTATAATCGTAAGAAACTCAGTGCCGCTGTCGTACGTAAAACGAAGATTCGAATCAAATATCGATCCATCTAGGTTGAGTAAATATAATTCAAGGATGAGTATCTGACGGGCATGAAGTGTGATGGTTCTTGATGCCTCCTCAACGATAATGTTGATCCTTACTTCTCCGTTGAAACTGAAATCACCACGATGAATCCATGTGTTCACTCGTAATAAGTAGTGAAGTGGTCTGGTATTATTTGGTAAACGATAAGTGGTCACGTTCAGTGCCTTGTCAATGTTGTCTGTAATCCATAGATCAAGTTAATATTAAACCAAAAATTGTCTGACTGACATACATACAAAACTGTACGAAGTCAAACTTCTGTTCATAATTCCATTCTAACCTAACACACAAATAAAATAGGGGGGGTTGGAGAGGCACCGCAAAAAAAATAAAAAAATTTTTTGGATATGTTTTAGAGAAGAAAAAAACAACTATTGTTATGTACACCGACCCCAGCCGGTTCAAATTTTTGCAAATTTAAGGTCATTTTGCGCCGCTGCCGATTCAAAATCGACTACAAATGTGAAATTTTCATACTTTCCACGTCAAAGTATCAGGTGCTACAGGTAATTTTAGAGTAAAAATTGAGGCTGGGCTTCATTTCACCTCAAATAGCTCTGCAAGTAGTGAACTTTTGTTCAGCAATGCTTTGTCCTATCAAAAGATAATTCCACGAGGAATAATTTTGCTGAACACTGGAAACTTCCACCTCTCTCCACTGAGCCGCCACCGTTTCCCAAAAAGTCCAAAATGATTTGAGATCCCAAAATTTTAGAATTTTGGAAACTAGTGGAAATACTTGGTGGATATTATTCCCAGTGGCTGGGAAAGGTCCCCATAGGTGAGTTCTTGAACTGTGGTGGGTCCCATTCTTTTCAGGTTCCCAGGTCAAATGAGTTCTTGAACTGAAATGAGTTTACCTCAACCCAGGTCAAGAACTTAGGGATTTTTGTAGGTTCCATTAGGTTTTATAGGTTCCCTTCGGGATTTGAGGCATAAGAAAGGTGCTCACAGGAAAGTTCTTCAACTGAGATGAGTCAACCTCTTCCCAGGTCAAGAACTTTGGGATTTTTATAATTTCCCGGGTTTCGTGGGTTCCCTTCTGGATTTGAGGCAAGAACTTACCTATTTTGATAGGTTGCGTGAGGTTTCATGGGTTTCCTTCTGGATTTGAGGCTTGGGAAAGGTGCCTCAAAGGAAGGAAGAAGGGAAAGAGAGTTCTTGAACCAAGGTAGGTCCAACTCTTCTCAGGTTAAGGACTTACTTATTTTGATATCTTCTATCAGGTTTCATGGACTTTCTTATGGATTTGAGGCGTGGGAAAGGTGCACACGGGAGAGTTCTTGAACTGAAATGGGTCCACCTCTTCCCAGGTCAAGAACTTTGGGATTTTCATAGCTTCCATCGACTTTTATGGGTTCCCTTCTGGATTCGAGATATGAGGAATGTGTCCATAGGGGAGTTCTTAAACTGAGACAGGTGGGTCTAAAGGTAAAGTTGTACTTCACATACATACGTACATACATACATGCATATATAAATAAATTCGCACGAGTCTGCGCTAAAATTGACACAGCCAATCAGCGTTACTTTCTAGTTCTTACTTCAATAGAGAGACAGAAAATTATTGTTACAGTAAGTTCCAGTGATCGAAATTGTGAAATTGTACATGTCACGGACCGTTCTCTACCACTGCTTTACTAGATTTTATCGACGTATTTTTCGATTACTTTCGACATTATCGTACGGTTTCCGGTTGAAAATTACATATGGTTATAGTATGGATGATGCATTTCAAGTCATGTTACAAATGTAGTTACACCTTCATAAGACTAGACTTAACAACGTCTATACATATAATGTCCTAATTCCTTACATTCTTTAAAATTAGATTGCAAAGGCACTGCAGCGATGAAGGTAAAAACAAAAATAATTGCAAATATAATCACAAATTTTATTTTCATTACTGTATTTTGCACTTTTTACTCACACTCAAAGTTTTGACTAAAAGAAGGTAGAGTAATATTTTTAACAAACAGTTCAATGGCTAATCTTATCCAAAAGATTTTCCTGTCGTTGATATAATCTTCCTAAATTACGTGATATAAGGCTTACGTATACATGTTAGCGCGTTGTGTATGTGCATATCATGGGCGAGCGGTAGCGAAAACCCGTGACGCAAGTCCCAACATCATAAAAAAAATAAAACAAAAATCCACTTATAGTATATATAATTTTATTCAAGACATAAACAATGCCATTACATTAATGGTTGCCATA
>JANVCI010005564.1:0-12792 GCA_026413465.1 Trichosia splendens | reverse complement strand
GAAATTCCCAGAAAACTACAACGAATCGAATGACACATAATTTTTAAAATAATATTGCCTGTTGATTTTCGATCGTTCGAACTCTTCGCAAAATCGCTCAGTGTTTCAAGTTACATATTTAGTGACAAAATCATATGACCTTGTACTGATTGATATATACATGTCTAGACAAATTAATTGGGGTTGTAAACCGTTTCGATTAATTCGATTTGTGAGACCCAAAATGAAATCAAATTATCTTTATAGTTATGGTCACAGTCTCGAAAGGACATGTAATTTTATAATTCAAACACAATACGTCTCAAGCCATATTAAGCTGTGTTTTTAGCTAACATTTTAAAATACTGACAAGTAATCACACAAATACTTACAGCCTGGACATTTACGTGCAGGACCTTATTTTACATGGGAAAGAGAAAACAGTAAAATTCAACTGGCTTGACCTGCAGAAAGTAAATTGTTGTTGGCTGTGGCCATTATAGGGGCAATTTTTAGGGAGCGAGAGATGATATAATTACTATAATGTTCTTAACGACGGCAATTTAAAAATAAATTAAATTTTTTATTCAATAAAATCGTGTTGATGACAAACTTTGATGTTAAGAAACGTGCTTCTTCTTCATCTTGCCGGTTATAGTTTATTCTCCAGTCATCATTTCCATGAATTCTGAAAAAAAAAAATATTTTTTTTTATTTTGTCTTTTAGTGATTTCATAACTAAGTTTTTAACGTTCCCTAATAAGCATCCGAGACTAATTAGAACCTTGTTTAACTAAGAAGGAAAATAAAATGATTTAGGATGCAAATTAATCCTGAGTTTAAGATGGGCTTCTCCGACGAGAAAGGTTCTGGATTTGCCTTGTCTAAAGGGCCGATAGGACATTACCAGCTCTGAAGAGGGTTCACTTAACACCCACAATGTTCTGAACTAGCCTATAAAAAAGCGATAACAAAGCGAGGAACCTCCAAGATAGAATTAGAAAGAATTGGAAAATTTTTGCTCCAATAAACTAAATTTTACACAATCACGATTTAGATGAAACGAAATCGCCACTTGCACATGGACTATGAATATATAGGGATTACTGGGGAGTACGGCCTATTTTCGAGAAAACATTTTCTTTAATTTTCACGAAAATTTCGTGAAAATAAATGAAAATTTCACGACAGTTTCTCAAAAAAAGGCCTTGCTGAGGAGTTATATAACGGTTAATAAGTCAGTTTAAGCGGTGGGGGCCATCCAATAGCAAAGGTACGAACAAAGGTATCCCAACCCCGAACCTGCTTAAATAGCAAATAATGAATCTTCCCATCATCCATATTCTCAAACACTCACCATCAAAATCAACAGTTCCTGAACCATCAGAATCGATTTCCTCAATCATACCGTCTAAATCATGATCTGTGAGCTGATCGTCCAATTCACGTAAAATTTCTTTCAAACATGTTGTTGGAATGAAACCGTTTCCTTCTTTGTCATACAAACGGAAAGCTTCTTTAAGTTCTTTTTGCATAGCTTCAGCATCTTCTTCAACAATGAATTTAGCAGCAAGTTGAACGAATTCTGTGAATTCCAAACGACCAGATTCTGAAATAAATTTTAATTTAGTTTCTATTTGCTGTGCTCCTTCTTTCTCCACCTAGAATTTTACTTACTATCTTCATCAACTTCTTCAATGAGTTCTTCAAGAATTTTCTTGTCAAAGGGTTGTCCCATAAGCCGAAGAATATCGGCTACCAATTCTGTGGATATGCTGCCAGATTTTTGACTGTCGAAACTGTTAAATGCCTTTTGGAGAACTGAAAATGGAATTCGATTAATACGTAACGAATATCACTGAACAGGATTTGATTTATGATTTAAGAAAGCATATTTGACATCACAATCATGTTCCCGTTCTACAATTCGTTTGTGCCAAGATAACAAATACAGTGAGCTAAAAAATTGCTAGACATGGTACGTAACATCTACAAAAGTATTTCCCTGACATTATTTACAATTTTTTCTTGTGAACAAAATATTATCTACAACAAACACGCGCTTTTATCGAATTGAGGAAAAACTGTGATATGTGCGAACGGCAGCATAATTCTTGGATGTCATCCAAAAGTTAATTAAATTAAATGAAAAGAAAAAAATCATAATGTTCATTTCGGTTCGGTATATATTTGTCATCAGAAAATATTTAAATTACAAATGCATTCATTGTGTCAGCCACAGTGACTTGAGAAAACGATTGTTATCATCACCAGAATTATATTCATATTGCTTAATGCCAAAAATAAAGAAATTTATTTTTACTTTCCTTTCATACCCACAGACATAGTCTGTGTCAAAGTAATCTGTTAAGCTTTCTGAAGACAATTAGTTTCTTTTCAACAAACATATTTTTCGACAAATGATGGATTTGTAAGATTGGCAGACCTATCGCATTTTTCATATTCAATAATAATAAAGAAAAACGAAATTTTTCTTAATGGTTTAGTGAAGGATTAAGACGGGAAATGTGTTTTTGAGTGAAGAATTAATAACTATTGGAACTCGCAGGAGTCTAAGATACAAGAGAGTACATATTGTAAACCATTACACATTTGTATTTCTAGTCGTCATCACTCAAATGATCGGTAAAAAGACATGATAAGAAGTATAATAAGATAGATCAGTCGTATTTATCACTATAGCTGAACGCCCCATAATTTCATTAATTTTTGAACTTTCTTTATACCTCACCCACCGCTCATTGATGCTTTTATCTTCCCTCGTCTAAAGTCTAAAACGATGTAGGGCTAGATCAAATGGTCAGTTGCAGATGATTAGGCCAAATAGTGAGTTTGATAAACGTGCCTTCGGCTCATCAGCCATTAAGTTCTGGAATTCGATTCCAAATGATGTTCATAATTCTGTTAGCTTTATAGGCTTTAAAAAGTTTTTGAAAATTTGGATTAGAGAAACGGAATAAATTTTAATGGATTTTTTAGAATGTGTTTGATTTATGGATTATATGTTTTAGGTTGATTTGTTATGTTGAATTTAATTTAAAATTGTTATATTTAGCGTTTGCGAAAATGGAAATATTGAAATTGCTTTCCTCCGTCTTTCCTGAGACGGGCCGGTTTCCATGTTTTCCGGAACCAACAGGTTCGCAGAGCGCCACTCTGAGTATCACCCACATTTAATATTGTAAAGTTTGTTTGAAGTCGCACCATGGGTGGAATTCATACCGAATTGGGCATTTGTGCTAGCATGGTTAGTAACCATTGGTTACGTGGTGGTATGAATTTACGGCAAATAGGTGAGTAAATTAATAAATAATAAGGTATTCGTGTTTTAAGAAATAACGTTCGAGTGCCTAAAAAACATTACTTCTTCGTTTAAAAACAAATCAGACTTCAAAAAGGCGAGCCTACAGTTTATAATTGATGCATGGGATGAATTTGGTGAATCATTACTTGATATTGTTAACTCTACGCTAAGAACGGGCACTTTTTCAAACGTTTGGAAAAATTCTTTAGTGACAGTAGTCAAAAACATGAACGTAGTGCGAAAAAACCTGAAGATTTCAGACCTGTTAACACGTTGTGGAATTTTAAAAAAATCTTAGAATCTGTTGTCAAAAACTTATAGCTGGGCAGACCGATCATGCCCGAAACAAGTTGAAACCCGAAATATTCTAAAATACACATAAAAAGGGATTATTTTTTTTAATTATTTCTCGTAATTTTTCAAAATTGTGTAAATATTATCTAAATACAGTTGAGGACATTTCAACGTATGCAAAATTTTATTTTGTTTGTATTTTTTCCATACAAAACAACATTCTGCACACGTTGAAATGTCCTCCACTGTATTTCTCAAATTTCTTGAAAGATATTTTATTTCGGGTTTTTACGGGCTTTGTAAAAAATATCCGACCCGTGAAGTTTCTAAAACCGGCCTCCCGAAACCCGCTCAAAATTTTATTTTCTTAATGCGCCCGAAGAAAGCCCTTGCAACTTGCTGCCCACCCCGTAATCCGCGGGTTCGGGCGTATTTTGGGTTTCCCACCCAGCTCTACAAAGAACAGTTATTAAAACACAATGAAAATAAAATTTTAATTGCATAACAGTCCGGGTACAGTAAAGCTCACTCTTTTGAATCTGATCTTAATTTCGTGATTGCTGATTGGAAAATTGAGTTAGATGATCGAAATGTAATTCTATGTGTTTTCATTAACTTTAAACTCATAGATAGATTTATTGCACAAACTGTATCAATACAACGGTAAAAATTACATTATTTCTAAATTTTCAAATAAAAATAAATAGCTGCTAGGCCGTGTACTGACGTTGTGTTGAATCTAATATGAGCTTCGGAAGGTCTGCCGTCATCGCCAGACAGGAGCACAGATCTGATTGGGTCCTTCGTTCCCATCCCCCAGTGGTTGGGTTAATTAAACGGTTTAATAAAACGTCTTCGTTCCAGCCAGAAACTTGCCGAATAGGGTGGGTTCTAGCCGGGGTACGTGTGAGCAAGGACTGTTTTAAGCTGCAGCTCTACCTTAATTTACAGCTCTAAGCTCGAAAATGCAGCTCTTAATTCGAGAAATCGCATGACAATGCAGCTCTTGATTCGAGAAATTGCATCAATTTCATTTAAAAATGTAGTTCTTAATTTTTTTAAAACAGTCATTGGTGTGAGGGGTCGACGGTGTAGTTCCCCAGTTGTTTCTACGAGTCGTAGAGTGCAACGGGCATTCACAGATAACGTGAAGTACCGTTTCATTGTCGAGGCCACAAGCGCACTTCGGGTTCTGAGCCAAGCCCATCGTTGTAAGGTGCTTGCTTAGCATGCAGTGACCGGTGATTACTCCTACTGTCAGTGGGGATTACTCCTACTGTGGGGATTTCATTGAAAAGAGCGGATTTTTTTTAGTAAAGAGCGCTGTTTTGTAACCTCACCAATTTATTCAAAAATGTTAGTTTCCGGAACGCTAAAAACGTCGTCGATTTCACTGAGCAACAGTGCCTTAGAGACGCTCGTATCTTAGGATTTCCTTCAATGAGCTATTTTCCCCAGTGAGATTCTGACATCGCACATAGATGACATAATTTTTTTTTTCAAAAGTTTACCCTCTTTATATACTTTATATAAACATTACATCTTTATCTATGACGTAATGTCTATACGTGTAATGCCTTTCTGAAAGCTAATGGTTTATTTTTAAGATCCAAGATTGTGTTAACAAAAATAGTAAAATGAAATACCGCTTTTCTGTCTTCTTGTGTCTTTTAGTAAAATAATAGAATTTTTTAAAATTACAAAACGTGTGAACTGTGAAGTGTTTATACAAATTTGAAGCCTCCAGTAGCGCCATCTAATGGTAAACGTGTAGAATTACAACTGGAGGAAATGGCTCATTTGTATTGACAACTTTGTGCCGCAGGCAAAATTTTTCAATTGAGACACGCTCGCATGCTAGAAGAATTTACTAAAATTTGTATTTAGAGAATCGACCAAATGCGCCACAGGCAAGATTTTGAAATTTAGAAACTACCACATGCTGGGATTTCCTTAATTTTGTATTTTTAGACATTAAATTTAGAAATGTTCACGCATTAAGATTATCGTAATTACGATGTCCATTTAATAAGCTTCAGTTCAAGATCTTAAATGTAAGTAAGTTTTGTTAAATTTTTTACGCTGAAGTTTTGTGATGTTTTTTGAATTTTCGATAATGTGGGCTTAGAAACCGAGAGGGCGCTGAGAGAATCAGATTGCACTGGGGGGATTTTTCCCCTAACCGTGTTCCTTATTTTAGGCTCTACCTACTACCCATCTCAATCTTTTTCTTTCCAACAGGAGAATATTTTTGCTCCAATTGATAGATGGAGTTGGGAGGAAGCTTTTGGTGTGTGCCCCACCGGAGTAGGAAGTCCTACTTCTTGATTGCTATTTTGCAGGTGGATTGTGGGATGGGTAAGCGGAGATCAGGTCCAGAAACCTAGACTGCGAGCTGAGTCTCGCCAGTTTGTCGGCAGCCTGATTGCCCTCGATATCGGATTGTTGAGTGCCAGTTTGCATTCTTTAACGATTGCTGAGATTGTTGACTTTAAACTGACTTTGAAATGTTCTACCGAAGAAGCTTGAGTGTGATGGTACAGTACAAGAGAAACTGAACTAAAATGGTTTACTGATTATCTAAATAATAGACGCCATCAAACTAAATTTTGTGACGTTGTGTCCAGTGAACTTTTAAACGAGTTAGGCGTAGCCCATGGATCAGTACCTGTAGCTTTATTGTTAATTCTCTTTATCAACGACGTCAAAGGAGTGTTTGCAAAATCAACTTATTTGCAGACGACTCTTTGTCATACATCGCTGGAATCAATATGCATTTTCGCCATTTTAGCCTATTTAACTGCTGTTAACTTAATTAACTCAGTTAAGTTGTTTTTTAACTCTGTTAGATCACCGAAGAACAATAGAAAGTGACATTGGTTAACTATTTAACTATTTACATAGTTGGAAGGAAAAGGGTTAATATAAACGTAATGGTCACAACAATGAATCATGATCTTAATATTTTCTATGAATGGCTTGGTATAAATAAGTTAAAGATGAACATGAAGAAAACAAAGTTTATGGTAATATTGCACGTCACTATTGATTCTCTTGAACCAGCTACGATTAATGGAAAAGAAATTGAACATGTATCAGAATAACTCGGGCAAGTTATGGATGCACGGCTAAGTTTAAAAAAAACTGGAATCGCGTATGTAAAAGAATGGCGAAAAAAATCAATTTTCTTGGAAGAATTTCATGGAAATTGGTGAAACCCACAAAGTTATTGATTTACAACACCATATAAACTATTACTTGACCATATTGTACTTATGAGCTGACACTCAAATCGATCTCATCCAAAAGTTGAAAACAGGTGTATGCGTATTATTCTAAAAAAGAGGAGACGTTCACATACATGCATTAAATCAAAGCTGGAAAAATTGGATTGGCTATCGGTGACTCAAAAAATCAATTTTGATGTTTTGGTGTTCATATACAAAGTCAGAAACGACATACTTCCCAAGTATTTTGGTACCTGTTTTCAATCTGACAAACGAAGATCTTACATTACCACGAGTGTTGGCAACATTTGGTTACCCCTCTTCAGAAAAAGTTCAACACAAAGCAGTTTCAAATATAATGGCACTACACTGAACTTTTCAACGAATTACCCAATAAAATTAAAGTTTGTGATAACACTTATCGCGTTTTGAAACATTTTGTTTAGAATTCGTCAAAAATAAATTCAACGAAATTAACTAAATTTTAAATTTAATTAATAAATACACTGTACAGTGTACAGTCATATTTTTTGTAAATTAGTAAATCATATCATATCATATCGTACATCCTTGGAGTAATATTAGGGTTGTTACAAATGTGATGGAGAAACCATAAAGGACACATTTGCTAGGGAGCTATATATTTTTGCAACTTGAATTCTGTAACCTGAAAGGATGTCACAAGGATCATATAAAATATAGAAAATATGAAACTCAAACGACCGTTTAGGGGTATTTTTAAGAGCTTGAACTCGTTTTTACTGAGTATTTCGACTTTTGTTATTCATCATTGTTTCTGATGTGGAAATCATTTCTTTCTTGAGATATATTATTAGGCACATTATTGGACAGATGGAAAAGACTTTGCAATTGAGCACAATTAATGATAGTAGAATGATTTTGTGAACTTTGTTAAAAAAATGTCGTTGGTATTTGATGTGAAGAAGTTTCACCATATCAACCATATGTAATGTACACATTAGCTAGCGATGCCTAATACTAATTCTGATATTTTATCGCACCAGGATATGCGTCGTTATTAACAATCTCCACATGCAAGTTCTATATCATCTTATAATGGGCGCCCGGTTACTCATAATAAAATCGGCGCCTATGATCTATGCATGTAATTATGAGTTACTAAGAAAGTCATTAAAATATGGAATATATTTTACAGTTGATAAGATTCACCCACATATTTTGAGAAATTTCAACAAGTAAATTGCACATTAAGATTGTTTTCTTAAAACAATAAACTGAATAGAAATGTAGAAAACCAGTCTTCTTTGTGATGTGTTTCATATATCCATAAAGTTTCTAGGCAAATAACAATTATGCTATTTTAATTATGTTAAAAATGTGCGAACTGAAAACTGTTAAGAAATTCGATCTTTTAGAGTCTCTCGTGTTCACTTTTCTGTATTCAACTTATATAATGTAAAATTGAGTGCAGACTATTCTCTATCATTTTCTAACCAGAAAATCGTTTTTTTGTTTATATAAGATTTTGAAAACGCGTTTCATTTGGGTGTATTTATAGACAAAATATTTACATAGAAATCAGCATGTTTTCTGATTTATTGCTTGTATGTATAAAAACGTTGAAAAATTTAAGAAAAATGATAAAAAAAAATACTGAAAAGAAAAGCCAAGAGTATGTTTTAAATCATACAACCATCATACTGATTGAATAGATAGATTCAATTATTATATTCATGCGATGATTTAAGACACCATAAATATTTAAATTATATTCATGTTTTATGGGTGGCGCTGTGATTTTAATTAATTTTTAATTTTTTTCTTAAAATTCAACTGATTTATGTAATACACATTTCATCAGAGTCGCAAATCTTTTTTTTGAATTTACACTTTACATTTCATTAAAAATCTAACGAAAATTTTATGTTTTGCAATAAAATTTATTTTTCAAATATATTTCTTTGGTGTTCCAAATCCAGAATGTTTTGAAATGAAAATAAAAACAATTTAGAGCAGTAACACCCACTCTGTATGAATTTTGTTGATGTGTTCTCTTTTGGTCAAAGCATATTTTTTTTTCCTAAAATTTATTACATTTTATAACTGTTTTATAAAACTTATCGGCGAAGAGTTTTCAGTTTTATTTTTAACATTTTTCAAATTTCAACACATTGTTTTTTCTTTGCGATTGTTTATAATATGACATCCTTTCTTTTTAAATTGTCACTTGGAACATTTGTAAAGTGTTGGATTTATACTTACCAGCAATTTGCTCAGGTGTCAAGTCTTCGTCCTAAAAATAGAAAAAAGAAAAGAAACAATTATTTATAAATATGTATTAAGAAGCAAGACAATAAACAACAAAATTAAAAAAAAAAACTTATAACTCAACCCGCTGTTAATGCAAATATTTTATCATGATTGCTTAAAAATTTTCACGATTACTCAGTATCAGAAATTACATGGCTGCCTCAATATTTTCATATATTCTAATATATTTACTAAAATTATTTTGAATTATTGCTGTATTTAAATACTTAATTTGTTTATTAATGTAAAAATTTCGTTGCAAACTCTTTGGTCATCATATGAAAATTTTCTTACTTTCAGTGTCGCCTGCCAGGTATAAGTTACCCACAAAAATTGTCCTTCAACATACAATACTTTAGGAGGCGAGATATCAGAAACAAACAAACAAAACAAACAATTCTTATGCTTATTTGCCAAAAAATGGAATTCTGAAACGCTTTTTTGTTATATTTTTACACTTCCCCTCCACCCTCTAAAATACCTGCTAAACCTTCCCTATTGTCATGATTAGAACCGTACCAAAACTAAAAGTTATAAAAATTTTCGAATTAACATTTGAAAGGTTTAACGTGACGTCATTTATAGATTACACACTTATGACGACAAAAATCATCGTTACTGAGAAAAGTACTAGAATATTTTTTAATTAGCCAAGGATAAGGTACCCATATCGTGGTGGGCTATCAATTTTATATTTATCTGTTGAACAGTTTTCAGATAGACAAAATTTTTGAAAATGTAATGTTCCGGCGATATTTATGACAAAATTAATAACATGCAGCATATTATTCAAATTTAAAACCAAACTTAGGGTTCTATTCAGGATAAAGGATCCTTTACCATAAAAGTTTTAAAAGTTAACAGAAAAACCACATGTTTAACAATAGAAATGTATCTTAACGTAAGAGGAGCTTTCGATGAGATTGTTAAGTTAACAGACATATCTATTGTTCAACATGTGGTTTTTCTGAAAACTTTCAAAATTTGTATGGTAAGAGATCTTTTATCTAGAATAGAACCCTTTTAATATGTTTCGTACAAAAATAGGTTCATTATGTTTGACATAAATATTTTTTGATTTAAGTGTGCTAAGTCAAACATAATTCCAATTACAATATTGTGGTAAATATAATAAATGTTTATCTGATTGTCCCAATATCGAAAAAAAATAAGTAAGAAAATCGTAGTCAGTCTCAACCTGCCCGACATAAAGACGAAATTTTTCTAATTATTTTTTGCAAAACTACCCTACTAGAGAAGGAAATTCAGTTTAGCTAAATGAAAAAAAATGTTGCAAGTAGACAATCTCAAAATACTACATTTATACGATGATTTTCATATCTAGCTCTGACAAAATCTGAAATTGTTTTCATTTGAAATGCAAAAAATCAAGTTTCACTTTTTTTTACTAGAGTTTCTAAATATACCCAATTATTCCACACACATTTTTCACTTTGTTTTAGTATTTATTTAGACAAACAGTATATAGGATACTGTTTGTCTAAATAAATACCAGACATGGGAAATAATTCATTCGATAGAATGAACTATCAAAGTTATCGATAATTTTGTGATTATCAACAACTATTTCATGGTACTTTTTATTTAATTTAGACGAGCTTTAAGTCGTTTTTAGACGATTTCATGCTTGATAATTCCAAAATTATTGATAATCACAAAATTATCGATAATTCCAAATTTATCGATAAATCCAAAATTATCTGTAATTACAAAAATAAACCAAAATACACACGGCGAAGTAAAAGAACAATTGACTCCGCGAAAGTCATTTAAACCGAAAAATTATTGATATTTTTCGATTGATAATTATAGAAATAGATATATTTTCAGTATCGATAATTATCGATAATTTTAAAAACATCCTACTAATTTTAATTTTAAAATATGCTATTCTCTGAAACAAATATAAAATTTTAATTTTTTTCTAATTTTTGTATAATTAAAAAAATATTGTTCGATGATTTGTTTTTTAATAATCAATTTATTGGCAATAAAGACGGAACAAACATAAAAAAGAAGGAACAAAAAAGGTTGCTACATTTTGAACAGTTCATTCAAAAACCTATTAGAAACTATTTTCAAAATTTTCGAAATAATTATTTAGAACTAAAGTGTAAAATTTCTTGTAGGTTCTTGATGACCTCAACAGGTTTTAATGTTTTTTCGTTGTTTCTTTCTTGTTTGTTGTGGTGTTGTTTTTACCAATTTTATTAAGTATAAAAAACAATATATTTTTGTGGCTATTTTTGTGACTATAAAACCGTTTTTTGTTTGGAATAAAGTTCATTATCAATTAAAAATAACAAGCAAAAAATAGACTGTAATTGTAATAAAATAAAAGAGCTTTTAAAATCCTTAATATTCAGTTTCATTGATTTAAATTTAAATTTTAACTTAAATGAATTAATTATACTGAAATGTTGCGGATTTTTATTAAAGCAAGAGAAGTCGCTTTTATTTTATTAATCAAAAATGAAAATAATTGTTTATATTAAAAAGTATACTCACAATTGCATCCATGTTTAAAAAATTATCCTTTTGCTACTTCAAACTAAAATAAACACCGACTAAAACACCTCAAAATGCCAATAAATGCAATGCTGTAAATTGAAATAATAAAGAAAATTTATTATTTTATTATCTTTGCCTTCCACTGAAGCCACTTAGACATCACATTAAAAAAATAATTTAAATAAATTGAAAGTAAAAAAAAATTCTTTCCACAAATTCATGTAAAAATAAATAAAATCATAAGAAGAAAAATAATAAGAAAAAAAAATATTAAAATACTAACACTCGAGTTGTATTTCTGATCACTTATGTGAGCAGCGATCGTCTCTCAACTAAATTCTAGACATTATACTCTTGGAGTTATTACCCTCTTTTCCGAAAGGAAATATAGCTGTTTGCTAATGGTTGAACGAAAGCGACTAAGACAAATACTGTGTGGTTTATACTCAGAAATAATCCAGAAATACACACATATCTTGGTGGTGCACTAATTCTTTTGAGGAAAATCAAAAGAAAAAGAATTATATTAGCATTACTATTTTGGCATATCAATGTATGTACAGTTATAACATCTGTTTGGTTCTATAAAAACAGTTTTTGTAGAAAATGCTCTAAGATGAATATCACGTTTGGAGATCGGTTTGACCAGCCTTTTTGATATAATTTTAGAATTAGAGAATGAAATGTGTTATAATGAAAAGATGGTCGTGTTTAAAGTTATATATATACCGAGATATATACAAATCTTTTTATTACATATCCAAATTATAAATGTAAAAATGAGCTGGAAAATTGTGTATATAAAAATCTTGTGTGGGAATTATTTTGTAGTTGCATATTGGCTATTTGGTTCATTACTGTTGTTTGTTGTACTTTTATTTTTAGCACTTCTCTGAACCATATGCATAAAAGTTTTATTATAAAATTGCATTTCATTGCATATGTTTTGTATATTATATCAAAGCAAAATTAATCTTTTGCGCGAGTAGAAGTAAACAACAATATCGTTCATGAGCTACAGAAATCTATAATTGTCTGCAAAAATAGACAAATAGTATATTATTACCTAAGGACTGGAAACGGAGATTTTCGATCGAGATAGAAGATCGACATTTACATCCGAGGATAATATGCTATTTTTCA
>JANVCI010004453.1:0-12801 GCA_026413465.1 Trichosia splendens | reverse complement strand
CGTAGGGGGCGGAGGGGAGGGAAATTTCAAGCGCTCCCGATCTCTGTTGGACGTCCGTACCAATATTTGTCGATGGTCCTTAAACTGTTAGTGTGGTCTCAAACAACAACAATCGAAAGACGAATCCCATATGCACCTACCTTTTAATCAAAGTTTGTTCAAACGCACTGCGGATGACTTCGATCAAATTATTCGGGGTTTGTCTTGGACTTATAATACGTTCGTATTTATTGAACTCCTATTTAATTCATTGACATGTGATTGTGGTGATAATATGAGGATATTCAATTAAACTGTGCGTTTCCAAATTCACTTCGCTGTATTAGTAGGTTTCGTTTCACTATCAGTTACATAGAAACTGAGCCCAACTGCATTCTCGTTTTCACTTAAACCACTGAGAATACAGTAGCTCCAAACGCTGGGAGATATTACCTCCGGCAAATAATTTATACACTCATTTGATGTACGCTGATCTTCTGCACGCCTTGGAGAATTTTCAACTTGGATTTCACCAAATGCTGCTGCTTTTCCACCAACCACTCTAAAAAATAGTCCTTCGTATTAATTGCTGACATCATGTCCAACTAACCATTGGCCAGGTGCTCAATGGTTTTAGTTGATCCTTGAGTTGAACATAAATAAAACCTACGGGAATTGAATTTTCTTCAAGTTTCATAATTCTTTTCCGAATGTTTAGCTGGGACTATGATTGTAACTTATCGCATAAGACCATATTACCATTTTGACAGGAAATTGTCCCTCCACTGACGATGAAATAGGGATTCTCTAGAAAGAGCAGAAACTATTTATACGCAATCCTTTACAATTGTGTTTGTTGGAGAGTCAGCAGCCCAATGTGTAAAAGTTAGATCAGATCCATCTCTCCACATAAATGTGTTTTTAATTTTTATATTTAATCGAATCCATACTCTGCTTATCCCTGATAGCTGGTTGTAGATGTAGTTCGTTAGAAATGTTTGTTCTATTGAAGAACGAATTATTACAATGTCGGCCAGACGGTCTAAATCATTGCACATAGGGGAAGCCACATTATGATTAGCGTAGGTTTTGATTAGTTGATAGCACCTCGAATCGGATTCAACTCAACCTTCTCCCCAACACTCACCTACATTCAAAATAGACAAAACCAAATTATTTGATTTGTGTCTAGGTTTTCAGTCATGAAATCATGACGGATATAGAGGATGACAAAGTCGTCAAAATTTGAAATGGCATCATCGAGGTTGTCGAGAGCTACAAGCATCTGGGTCACGATTTCAAATTAGGACTAGACAACCAAACTGCTGAAGTAAAAACGAGAATGAGACTTGGTTGGTCATCTTTTCGTAAGCACAGATACAGAATCATATTCAAGAGCAAAAGGAACAATAGCTTGAAACAGAAAGTGCTCGATTTGACATTACTACAGCAGGGATTTCCACAGACGTGGTATGGAATTTCCTCATATTTTCGAGATTTTGGAAATCTCAAATTAAAGAATTGAAATCAGTGAACCACCCCTCGGTCCTTCCAGTTTTTAAGGGTTTTTTCGAAGGGTCTCTCTGTCCGTCTGTCTGTGTGTCCGTATCACGATTATCTCGGTAGTCATTTCATCGATTTCGGTGTTTTTTTAAATATCGCGAATGATCCAAGGAGTAACCCTAATGATTTTGTTGAAAATTGGAAAAGCGGAGGGGGAGGTATGGCCATAAAAGGTGTGAATTTGGGGTATTTTATCACATATCTCTGGAAGTATAAGTTCTTCAGTGCTGATATTGAAAGGTGGACTGAGGGTTTTTGGACAAATACCCGATGGGTGAGAATATTATAAGTTTCGGTCACCAAATGTTTTTTTTTAAATTCGGATAACAAACGCGAAACAGCCCTTCACTAAGATTTAGCAGGTCTGTACATGTTACGAAGGCTTGAACAACAAATTGAGACTAGTGAGCTTAGAGAGCAATGGAGCGAATTATGTTTGGAATCTCTCTCACAAACAGAAAGACAAACAAGTGTTTTTGTCAACTAACAAAAGTCGTTGATTTTATAGAACGAATAGCGTAAAATTGGATCTGAGCGGGGCGGGACAGAATGGCAGATGATCGTTGGACGAAAGCTATTATAAAATGGGGACCACCAAGACTAGTGGGAAAGCCACCGGAAAAATGGACCAACGACATCAAAAGAGCAACAGGAACTGCATGGCAACGAGATGCAATGGATAGAGAAAGATTGGGAAACTTAGTGGAGTCCTACATCCAGCAGTGGAGGCAGCGGATGATATTTAGAACCGACATAATGTGACACGGAGGAAGGGGACGTTTGTGGACTGCCAGTAAGTAAGATAATTTTTCGACAAAAGCAAGCACAGTGCCTCCTAGAAAGTGAACTGGTTTACTTAAACGACATGGAGATGTCTCTACCTTTACTCCTGAGTGTTGTCACAAGCAAAATGGAAAATCTGTAAGCCTCAACTTAAGCTTCGCACCAACAAACGTAAAAATAAGTAAAATGTTATTGCACATTAACATACTTAAAGCATTTGCAAATGAAGTTAAAAATCAATTAACGAAATACAGAACTTAACTTTGGGAGAAGCTTCTATTTCCGGTTCAATAGCTGCGTGCTGCATATTATAATAGTTGTGTGCCTTAAAGCATAAAAATGCATTACACATCCGTACTATACAGCCCACAGTTATATTGTGCATCTCTCAGGCTATATTATACATCGTACATCTGTTGTGAAATAAAAGTAGGGCTGTTCCTATTTCTTCATGCATGGGGCATATATTTTTTTTCAGTGTGGGTCAGTGTACTGTACAGATATCTCGAAATTTCCATCTCTTTGCGATAATTAGACACGCCACGGTGGGTTTGAAACCATTTTAAATGAATCTCACATCAACAACAACGTCGGTACAGTTTTGGTTGGCGGAAAGAGTTCAAACTTCAAAGTGTTGAAAATTTAGTTATAAGATAATGGTAGTATCTCCGTGGGTGAGCGAATAGTTGGATGGTGGTATTTTTATAGGATGAGTTTCCCTACCGAAATATGAAGAGAAAACTTTAGGAAGTGGTCTGGATAGGTAGGTAGTGACACCTGTTCAAAATTGAACCTTTTTCCACATAAAGTTAGATTAAGAAAATAGTAATTTCTCCGTGTTTTGGTGAATCGGCGATTGGATGGATGGTGGTACCAAGAATTTGAATCTACGTTTCGTATTTCGAAATGCTGCAAAAGGTGTGAGAATCGTGACTATCTTACGGGTCTAATGTTAATGACGTAAGTATACTCACTAATTTACTCAATCAACATTCTACGAAAAAAAGAAAATTTTTTATAATTGGTTTTGGGCAACTTGAACAGAAATACAACACAACAATATGTCTTCCATAGCCATACCTAACAGTTTTAAAATCTAGACCCTCTGGTTTCGCAAATAGTTAAAATCGCTCCGTCCTAAGTACCCTTCTATCAAATATTCTACCATTCAACGTAAATAATTCTTTTTCTTCTAAACAAAATTAATGTTTCCGGTGTTATCACACAGTGATAATTTAAATCGTTGTATAATCTCTGATCTGATGTAGTCAGTAGTTGCGCTGACGGATATATTGTGCATACAAGTAGTATTTTTGATTAAATCTAAATGAAAGTGATTCCGAGTTGTTATTTGGTTATTTCTATAATTGTGATCACTTATCGAAAGAGTATTGCTTCATATAGGCCGTTTAATGAGTGAGTGACAAACTGAACTGTAGGATAAAGGGTATAGGATATGAGGTTAGCATTCCTCCCTTTTGAATACTTTTAAAACACCGAAAAAGGGATTAAAATAGGCTCTTTCATCAATGTTTCTGTAATGTACCCGAAAATCTACAAAATATGAATGTTTCATTGAACTCTTCGTTACGCATTTGCACCCTCGATTTAAAACAAGTCATCGAAACAACTTGCGAACTTATTTTTGTATTCTGAGAGTGAAGCGATGTAGCGAACAAATTTTATTTCAATTCGTAAGAGGATAAGCAAACTGTGGGATGTTGCCTTCAAAAATACGTGAAACTTCTTTGTTTACCAGTCTTCTGCGAAAATATTTTGCTTGAACACCTTAACATAATATACTAGGCTGGAGCGAATTTCGAGTCGGGGGTAGGGGCGGGCGCTACATTAGGACATGCCCAGAGATGCCAAAAATGAAAAAAAAAAATGCCACACCCAGATGTTACACCCTCAAAATCTGCAGAATTTAATTTGTGAGGTTCAAAGGTTCAAAGGTTCAAAGGTTCAAAGGTTCAAAGATGGGTAAAATCGGCCAAGTGGTTATGGAGTAATGGCCAAAAGAGTGGTCAAAATGGGTGCCTGGGGTGTTTTTTTTTTCGTTTTTTAACGGTTTTTCTCAATTATCTCGAGAATAATTAGAGATATGAGAAAATTGCTTATAGGTATTGTTGTAGGAAATTTTATGGGCAACAATTTTGTCGAAGGGATGACCAAAATCGTCAAGTGGCTCGAGAGCTTTGGTCGAAAATGTGGTCAAATTGGGGATCTCAAGGTGTAACATCGAAATATCTCGCAAAGTATAAGCCCTACAGAGGTGACATCTGGTGGGTAGACTCAGGGTGAAGTGCCAAAGATTTTGAACAAACATTTTTTTTAACGAACAAATTTTTTTAACGAACATTTTTTTTCACGAAAAGAATGTTTTTTAACGAAAAGAATGTTTTTAACGAAAAAAGTATTTTGAACCGGAAAAAATTTTTGTAACGAAAATTTTTTTTAAAAGAAATTAACGTTTTCCAACGAAAAAAATGTTTTTTAACGAAAAAATGTTTTTAACGAAAAAATAGTTTTTAACAAAAAACAAGTTTTTAACAAAAAACAAGTTTTTAACGAAAAAAAATATTTTCTAACGAAAAAAATGTTTTTTGAGGAAAATGTTTTAACGACATTTTTTTGAAAAAACCATGCATAGGATATACATAAAAAGACGATATGACTGCGTCTATTAACAAAACAATTTTCGCCCCAAAAAACATTGCCCCAAAAAAAATTTCGCTCAAAAGAATCTTTGGCGAAAAAAAATTTCGCCCAACAAATCTTTGCCCAAAAAAATGTTTGCTGACAAATTTTTGGATGTTTCCACCAATTTCCAAAATTCCAAAATTATGGACACCCAGGGGGAGGGGGCATGTCATATTTGGGGGGTGGTGACACCTCAGTCAGCCACTGGCAACAATATCCATAAAAATGTTACAGCAATTTGCACCCATTTCCAAAATTCCAAAATTATGGACACCCAGGGGTAGGGGGTAGAGCCATATTTGGGTATTGGTGACACCTCAGGCAGCCACTGGAGACCACTGGGAACCATATCCATCAAAAATTTCCACAAACTTCCAAAATTCCAAAATTTTGGGACCTCACTTCATTTTGGACACTTTGGGGAACGGTGGCGGCTCAGGGGATTGAAGTGGAAGTTTCCAGTGTTCGGCAAAATTATTTCCCATCTATTGATTGGACAAAGCATTGCTGAACAAAAGTTCACTACTTCCAACCTCAATTTTTACTCTAAAATCACCTGTACCACCTGTAGCACCTGATGGACTTGCCCCTCCTCAGAAATTTTTATAGCAAAAAAATGTTTTGTCTATGTTTTCTCAACGTTTCAGAAGGTTTCCTACAACATATCTTAAGTTGTTTTTTTTTTCTCCAACATATGAAAAAATAATTTTTTTTTCGGTGCCCCTCCCCCTTCCCAGACCACCACCACTTGGGGGAACTGCGCACAGACAGACAGACAGACATCGTTCAGTCGACTTACTTTTCATTTTCAATCCTGAACATAATTGCCCAAGACACCCTATGTCGATTTCGATTATTTCTCAATGTTACAGGGCCGCTGGTGAATCTAAGAGACTCTATGCTACGCACGAGTCTTCAGGCCCGGACTGGCGCGGGTGGGTACTAAAGCAAAAGGCGCTTATTTCCTTATTTACTATTAGAGCAAAAGGCGCCAAAGATGCCTAAAGGAAAAGGCGCGGGAGTGTTTCGCCACCCGCGGTTATATGGTTAGTCCGGGCCTGAGTCTAATTATTTTAATAACCGACTACACTACTTCCAGTTGATGGCGACGCGACGCTTCAAATGGGGCCATAACTCTTATGCATCAGCTGAACTCCGAGTTTTTTAGTTACGCCCCATATAGTTGGTGACATATTTAGTGTTACATTACCTATATCCAAAATTGTACAAAAAGATTTTTTTGGATAAAGCCTTAGCAGTAACTACTCTTAAACATGCAATTCTATCATTAAAACAAAAAAGAGATGACTCGCTTACCGTATTCCATAGTGTTTATCGGGAAGATGTACAAGTCATCAATGATTTGTGGATGCGGATCCGCCAGATTTATCAAGAAAGTTTTTTGATACTATTAAAACGGTAGAAAAGTATGTCGGAGTTACTGTGTTACCCTTTGTTGATCACATCATTCGTGATTTGATTGATTGATGGATGATTGATTGATCAATTCGATCAAAGTTACCTAAATATATGAAAATTGAATATTTTGCTTCCAAAATGCTATTCGCACATTAATGCATATTGCATGTCTTCTCGATAAGTTTTTTCAACTTTTTTCTCTCATTCCGACTCTATTTATATAATCTCTTCGCACACACGCCGACTTCAGAAGTCAAAGGGGGCGATCGCCCCCAACAAGCAGATTGGGCATCTTTAATTGGTAAATTTTTCAGAGCTTACATAAAAGGCTTTGCTTACATTTACGACTTTTATTAGTTAGTCCAGCGCGCGGCATGTTTTTTCTAATTATAAACAGTCTTCTCTCTAAAAAAAAAATGTAGCTCGCTTCGCTCGCATTAATTTCCATTATACGTTAAAACACTCAAGAAGTCGGTGACTCGACCAAACTCGCCCCCAACGGCAGAAATGAAAGTCGGCGCGTCTCTTCGGGAATAACTGTAAAATTACGTATTTAATAATGATTACCGTACCTGACAATCTTGTTGATAAAACAATAAAAGGCCCAGGTCAGAAAATTTGTACAACCCATTCGTTGTGCAGTACAGCCAAAAGCAACGATGTTTATGGTGTTCGAAGTTTATATTTTCTGTAGAAATGCTGGTTAATCATCAGTTTTGTTTTTGTTTTCAGAAAACCCAGTGTCTAGTTCTTCATATAAAAAAACATATCACGTATTGCTATACACACGTCTCAATTTTTGTAATGCTGTTTTTGCTTAATATAAATTTGTTATAATCATTACAAACATTCGAAGGAGACCTATTAGGAAATTTAAATGAATAACACTGTAGTGGTTGCTTTTTTCTCAAAATTGCACATTTCGCGCACCTATCGGGGTCAGTACATTTTGTAGTATTTGCACTGAAATGAACTACTCGTGTCTTTTTTATTGACATAAATGTTGTAACAAATTAGTTGCACCGCTTATTAATTAGTTATACCTCTTCTACCTCTAAGAAACCTCTGAAGTCACATATATTTTTAGAACCATTTCTCATACGTTTCCAATTTTCTACACAAAATCAATAATTAATCGGTTCGATATCTGAACACGAATTTATAATTTATCGATGTTTTTATACAAATATTGTTAAAGCTAAAGTTTGTAAACAAAAACAAAAAAAAAACCCCCGATATGGTAGTAATCAAAAATTGTTTATGGGTATATTCGGGCTTACAAATGTAAGAAGAGAAGAATAATATTAACAGTATGAACGTAGCATGAAGTGTAAAGTTGGCAGAAAGTTTTATAACTAATTTTTAGAAAAACCACAAACTCGCTAAGTTGGTCCGCCACATTAAACCGCCATTAAATAAGTAGTTTCAACTGAAGTTTTTTTAATTCCCTACACGCGACTAGCATTCGAATTCCTGCTGGGAAAGAAAATATTATTGCTAAGTTCGCGTTATAGCACCGTAGAGATGAGCGGGCTGTAGCAAATTTGCGCCCGTGCCGGTGCCCGCCCGTGCCCGCGGGCCACGGGCCTGGCCGGGCATCCCAATTTCGTATTGCGGGCGGTCATGAGACGGGCATTCTTTAGTCTTACGGGCTTGGGCATTTTAACAAAAATGCCCAAAGCCCGGAAAAAGTTTTCATACAAAATAGAAAAATTGCGCGCGCGTTATTGTTCTCTTACTCACCTTACGGATGTCTGGGCTTATGTCACATATGTATGTTATTCGTGTTCACCAAAAAGTCTTTCTTTGCATTGTGCAACTTCAATTAAATTTTATCGTATTTTTTGAATTCGATTAATTCGACTCGAAAAGGTAAGCATATCTAAGGAAAGTGACAATGCTAAGAAATTCATAGCTCGAATGATCCGTACCACGAATGTGATATGTTATTCAATGAAATGATAATTGAGTACCATCCGAGGTAGCAGTGTACACTGTACAGTGTGGCAGACATATTTGATATTTCTTTGTGACGGAAAATTTTCGTCTAAAACTTAAGAAAAAATATTTCACAAATTCTTGTTTACGTGGGCACGGGCAGGGCGGGCACTAATTTGACGGGCATTTTTTTGGGCTGGGCTTTTTCTAGAAATTTTGGCCCGTACACGGGCGAGCCGGGCATCTTTTTTAATATCAAGCGGGCAACGGGCCGGGCTGGGCATCAAAAAAGACCTGCCCACTCATCTCTAATAGCACGCACGCTCGCCTTAATCTTTTCTTGTTTTACATTCGTTAATAAGGTATTATAAATTGTTCAAGTCTATTTATAGATGTGCTAATTTCACGCTTTTTAACACATTTTTTGGAACGTCCAGATCTATTTGTGAAAACCTAATTGAAGTTATTGAGTTTTAGAGAGAAAAATAAGCAGTTTATAAAAAGTATAAAATGTTTTTGTTGTTACAGCATAATGATGTGATACAGCTGCAACTACACTTATATTATTTCATTATTTCATTTGACAGAAATATATTTTATTATTTTGTACCACATGTTACGACACCCTCGCCTCGTAAATCAATCGGTGAATAGCACATCTTACCACGGTTTTTGGTTTTTATCATAATCAAGCTAAAATGTAGTAGACAACTGATTTGCAGTTCAATATTTACGACTAAGGCAACTATACAAATCACACGTTCGAACAACATTCATTAAAATTTTTAGGAACAGATGCGGACGTTTCATCAAAAGTAGCAGCATAGAACTATATGTACCAAGCCCCTGTCATCATCATTAAACTGGGCCAACTGTATACACCCCCGCCATGTAATTTTGCTTATATTTTGGTTACACATGGAATTGATGTTTTGTTTAAATGTCAAAACTGTGTAATTTTGACAACTAAACTGACTTGTGATCGGGGCTTGGTATATATAGTGCTATGGTAGTAGTTAAAAATCTGTAACCTTTTATTTGTACCAAACTGTACGTTACGATGATGTTACGATTATTTTATTATTAAGTACCTAGTAATAGTGATGAATTATGAAAGAAGTGTCACAAAGCCTGCACCGCAGGCATTGCTCAAAACAGTAAACAAAATAAAAAACGAGGTCAGGGGGCGGCAGCCCCTGGAAGGGTAGGGCTGGGAGGTTATCCTTTCCAGCGGGATCTAAGGGGCGGAGTCACTAGCGGGGTTTGGCAGAGCCCCATGAACGTAAGGTTGCCCGCAGGGCGTGAAAGCTCGCCGCAGGCGGGAGTTTATGGGGCAGAGCCCCCACACATAAAAAACTTCAAAACTTCTCGTTAATAAGTCATCATTATTCGGCTGCCACAAAATCCGGATGGCAGAAAATCCAGTCATTTTTCTCTGGATTTTTGGCAATCCGAATTTTGTCTGGATTTTGAATGCGAGCCACATAAACTCCCATGAGTTTTATTTTTGTCATAATGTAAGGCTATCCAGAATTTTGTTCTACACATTAGTAACATGTTCCTTCCATCGCTCAGTGGTGGCGCGACTAATTTCACATACCACTCTTGTCATACTTTTTGATTTCGTCATTCTTATTGCAAAGTTTGTCTTCGATCTTGTTTCCACTAGCAAACGATGGTTCAATATCTACCGAAGTTCGTTCGTAATTGGAGGGTAATGTAATAGCTTCATTATAATTTTCTTGTTAACAACTGTTTGCATAAGTGTTGTCGTGTTGATGATATGTAACTTTCGGTTTGGTTTATTGGTGAGTATCAAAGACAGTCCTTTAATTCGTGCTATTTCGAAAATCAAATTTTCTTCTTCTTTCCGATCTTGCTTGTTCATAGGGGATATTCAGCATCCTATATATCATTAAATTGAAAGCAGACATTTTTTGTTGAAACGAATGATAGGAAACCGAAGTATGCTCCCTACTGGAATTGAAAATTCTCAAAAAGTCTCAGTTCGACGAAAATAGTACTTTTCAGTATTCTCGAGTCGCCTTGAGCCGTCCTCAAAAGTCCTATTTTCGTCGAACTGAGCCTTTTTGAGGATTTCATTTTCACCTTTTTTTCCATCTCTTTGTATACTTTAACATCAAGGAATTAAAGTGAACTATTTTTCTCTAGTTCATGCGTTTACCGTCTCACATCCTCCGAGTGAATTTAGCTTTTCTTATATTTCATTCACTTTGTCTTTTTTAACAATCGCAAATAAGAAATTGCAACTTTTTAAGACAATAAAAAGTGATATCATTTTTGAAAGTCATATTTGGTGAACATAAAAATAACATTTCGAACTATTAAATACAAATAAAATGCTAATTAAGTACAAAGAAGGATAATAATAACTTTAGTGGGTGAACGGCTACACATATTTGTTCACGAAATGTGATATTGATTGAGTTTTGAAAGCTAATTTTTCTTCAAGAACATATTGGTTGTATCACTTCTTATTATATTATGTACATTCTATAATTTAGAGACGTTAATTTTTAGGCGACATCCATTAATACAGTCCATAACAAGGGGTCAGACAAGCATAACAAAAATGGACAGGGTTGCTTATGAGATTTTAGACGCCATATCATTATGGGGAAGGTTTGACCTAGAAATAAACTGAGGGGGAGAGGGCTAAAATTATAAAACAAAACAATTAATGGAGTTTTTTTTTATTTTCGAATTATAATAGGCATTTCCTGTTTATATCTGTGTTGGGGCACATCGGTCATGCAGTCTCATGTCTACACCAGATCAAGCAGTAGGTGCGTATTCAGTGGGATAACTTCTTTCCTAAAGTTACATCAGAATCAAGTAAACTAACACACTTTTCACAAAACAAAAGTCACACACAAAATTCCTTCAACTCGCGACCGGCAGGAGCAATTTTAGCCCAATTCCAAGATTTCTGAAAACAATGCTTTTGCCGGTCGCGAATTTAATTAATTCTTAATGGGTGATTGTGGATGTGTTCGAAAAAAATCATTACCAATCATTTGCCGCAACCGCTCATTAAGAATTCCTTAAACTCGCGATCGGCAGCAAGATTTCGGTACAAATCTGTAGCATAAATGATTGAAAATGTTTTTGTTTCGAACACATCCACAACCGCCCCTTAAGAATTCCTTAAACTCGCAACCGGCTGGAGCACCTACTTTTTGAAAGAAAAATTTGACACCCTCTTATGGTCGTTGTAATAGACACGATGCGAATGAAATCGCGTCAGGTTTGTACGAAAGCTCAAACCGTTTTCCGTGTTAAATATGTCACCAGGACTGTAACTACTTTCTCAAACCGATAAAATAAACAAAGAAATTTGATCGTTTCGCTCGCATTTTGCTTTGTTGAGAGAAATAAAATCTGCAACGGAAAAGGACCAGAAAATATCTGACAGAAATACATAAATTTTGATTAGCAAGTACCATGGGAAGTTCTCACAGTCAGTTTTAAGGACGTTGGCTATTGCAAATCAAAATTTCTGTATTTCTAACCTTTTTTGTTGCAAATTTTATTTTTTAATTAATTTCGTAAAAATCTCTTATGTTCTCGGTTAGGTAATGTTAGAAATACAGAAAGTTTTATTTACAATAGCCAACGTGCTCCAAAGTTCTAAATATTGATTATGAGAACTTCTCGCTTCTAGGGCGCTGTTGGTTAGACACATTTTTTTGAAAAAGATGGGGATAGTTATTTGAAACATCATTCTACGGTACACATCAAAAATGCAGTTTTTCTAAAATGATTGAAGAAGTAACAACAAACTAACTACAAAGAAACAACAAACAGTTTGCCGTTTGATACATTTCACACAATTCATACAAAGATTTAGTAGAAATCATGCACTGAAATTCTGTAAATTTTATATAGAACCTCTTGGAACAATAACCTATCAGAAATCCTTCAGTTTTGGATTTCTGATAGGTTATTGTTTGATTTGCAATGTTTTTCATGTGTTTGGGTTAATTTGCGTTCTTCTGTTTTAGTTTGTTGTTGCTCTGTTTTTTGTGTTTAAAATTAATTATATAAAAACAACTACATTTTCGAGGCATACTCTAGAATAATTTTTTGCTCACATTTATATTCTGCATCGATTAAAAATAAGTTGCACAAAATCGTCTCGCGTAATTGTTTTCAAAATTCCTGAAAGTTGTAACTAATGCCAACTAACGTTTTTGTATTGAACCATTTCGAACACTTGTAGGATACCAAAGCCTATTACAAGTCAACTGTGGCATTCAAATCTACGATCCATCCTGGTACGAGAGTGTCAATTTTTAAAAACATTGTTTTGTCTTTAAGGCCATCGTACCGATTTCTCTCACCCAAAGAAAAATTATATTTGGAGCAATTGCAACTGGATTTAAATATAAATTA
>JANVCI010003342.1:0-10753 GCA_026413465.1 Trichosia splendens | reverse complement strand
AAAAAAAAAAAATTTTGCACGGAAAATTTTCAAATTTGGGCGGCAAATTGCGACATTGGATCCAAAAAAATTAAAAATTAAATTTTTTATTTGTGTAGAGAATTTTGTGGACAATCCGACAAAAAAAGGTTTTTGAAAATCGGTTTGCAAATGGTGATGTTATTAATGTCTGTGTGAGAGTATGACTCCGAAAACAGAGATACAACTTTAAAAAAAAAGTTGTTCTAGAAAATGATCAGGTGACCTAACCGGACAATCGCTGGGGTCAGAGGTTATGTTAGCTTCCGTACAAGGAAAATGAATTTGTCTTCCATGTTGTAGTTGTTTCGTTAGCTTTTCTACAAGGAAAATGAGTTTCATTCTTGTTATAGTAATTGTGTCGCGAAAGGAAAATTAAGCTATTTTCATAAAATACCATTCAGGGCGATATTATCCACACAACAAGGGCACGCCGGATAATACTTTAGACAGCGCAATATTATATAATATCATCCCGGAACGGGCAAGTAGTCTACTCTATCAGCCTATTCGAATTGTCTATTCGCCCGTACGGACAAATAATCATTCTGAAACGTTTAGAGTGTATTCTACGAAACAACGAATTTTTTATGTTCACTTGCTCGAACGAAATAATTTCTTGAATAGAACTACGTTCGAGATGCGTTCTATTAAGACGTGACTACGAAAAACTGTTGTAGTTTAAAATAATTAGGGGAACTACCCCACTTGTTCTTCACCTCGTTAGATCTTACTCTTACGATTTTCATATATTTGTTATAAGTTTGTTAGAATTTTGAAATCAAATTCAAATTGAAAGTTATCAGAAGCCACATTCGAAACGAAAATGTTTCAACTACATCGTTAGAAATGGAATGTATCGGCTTAAATGAAAATGGGAATGCTTCGTCTGTTTGTGCGCATTATTTGAAAAAGCCGAATCCGAAAAGGGAAAATTCGGAAGGGACAAATTTTCAAAAGGGCGGATTTTTGAAAACTTGAATTTCTAAAAGATGGAAAAGATTTTTTGGAGGACCGAATTTTTTTTAAATATTTAGCCTTTTCAGAATTCAGTCTTTCGGCATTCATGAGAACGTACAAGAGTATGTGAAAGCCTAATTCTCGAATAGCGGAATTGATCCTCATGGAATTCGTTCTTTCAGGAATTTAACTTTTCTGCCATTGTGATTTTCGGAAATTCGACTTCTCAAAAATATGTTATCTCTCCGTCTGTTGGCATAAAGGTATTTAAGGCAAATTTCTTGAAAGAGGTTTTAAAAAAAATGAGTTTTTGATATGTGCTGATGATGGAGGGACTTAAAGTTTATTAAATAAACTTATCGATAAGAGTTTGTTCGCAGATTCTTTCCCACTAAGATCACAACAATATGAAAGCCATCTGAAGTGGAATTCTTTCTTGATGCAATTTGATTAGTAAATAAACCATGAGACTGGTATAAGAGCATCCATGAAACACGTAACGCTAAAGGGGGTGGGGGGATAGTTGAGTTCAAACATTACGATAATGTTACACCAGGTGGTAGTCCCTGTGAGTTATGTCACGTAACAAATGTAGCTATTTTCCACCCATACACATAAACAAGTCATCACAGATTCTCCGCACAAACGATTGATGAAACAATAGAATTTTCTATTAAAAGTTATTCATCAGTTGTGGAAACAGATGAATCAACATCGGTTTGTTGACCTATAAATTACTCTTTCTGAAAGCTATGTTTCAACATCTGTGTTTGTAATTTTAGCGCTACAAGGAGAGTAAAGCGTTAGCGTTACGTTGCCGTTGCAACGGGTAGTCACTGGTCAATTTTTGTGACTTTTAGCATTATTTGTTTTATAGACGCTTCCTTATACCATCGACATGGTTTATTTACAAAAAAAAACTGCATTAAGAAAGAATTCTAATTCAGATGGCTTTAAAATTGTTGTGATCTTAGTTTGAAAGAATCTTCGAACAAACTTCATCGATAAGTTTATTTAATAAACTTTAAGTCCCTCATCCAGGAACCAAGTTTAGTTCTCATGAATTTAATATTTACCTTCGCAAATTGAGCGTAACGATTTTTTAATCAAAAATATTTTTTATGTTTAATCGATAGGAGAGCATTCGAAGTACCATTTTTTTAATTATATTCGAAAAAGAAATGACTTAGGAATTTCCTTGAACTTGAAATTAATTTTATAAAAAAGCGGTAACTTTCGAGGCATATCGTAGAACTATTTCTTGCTCAGAATAATGTTCTCTATCGATTAAAAATAACAAAAATTTTCGTCACGCCTAATTGCTGTTCAATTAAAATAGGGAAACTTTTTAGATTTCACTGTTAAACAATTTAAAATAGAGATGTTAAAAAATCATATTTCATTTAACAGAAAACTTAAGAAGCGCAAAAGTTTTGAGTTAGTGAAAAATTAATTTCTAATTTTCAACATTTACGCATATAATACACACTCAATTCATAGAGACACATGTAATACATGATACGTTATACATTACAGCACAAAGCTTTTCGTTTAAACAAATTACAAAGCTAATTCGATTTACTGTTGATGTTTTGCCATATTACTACCTGTTACCAAATACCATCTAGAACTATAGAATGAATTCCCTTTACATATAATAATTTACTTTCAATAGAGTGATATATTCAAGCCATGTAAATTAAATAGTTTAAAATATCGACTTAGAGAAAATTTCCTATCAATTTTATTAAAGAAAAAGGGAAGTTTTCAATCGTGGAAGCCATATATTATTTAGATTTTTTTTAATTTAATAATATTTTTTAACAGTCTGCAAAACTTAGTTAAAATAATTTTTATACATTTATTTATTTATTAACCAACTTCTAGATAGATAGGTAGATAGATAGATAGATACAAGTTATTGTACAGTTAATTAATAATTTAAAATCCAAGTAATATTTTTCCATATTTAAATGTAATTATTAAACGTACTACTTTATATAGACAAATGACGCCGGCCATATTTATATTGAGAATTCTATTTTAATAAGTTAGAAGAGTTTGGTAGACTTGTTTAATCAATATATATAATATATATTTAAATAGATAACCAGAGATTAACATATTACTTACTTTTCTTTTATAGCAAAATTAACATTTGAACTTCTGTGTACATAAAAACGTCAATACACTCAAAACGATTATTTTTTTCAATGATTACACGTTTGGATATAAATGCGGAATTGATGTGTACATTGTACATACATTATATCAGCTGTAATAATACTAGAAACAGTTTTAAATCAAGACCCTTACAAACGTATTCATACGTTAAAAATTTTTTCGTCAAAAAATTCTATTTTTGTAAAACAATTTTTTCTTGTTAAAAGTCATTTTTTTCTTAAAAAATATTTATTTCGTTAAAAAATATTGAAGAATGTCGAAAAACATTTTTTGGTTAAAAAGCAATGTTTACTTCAAAAAATATTTTTTCGCCAAAAAATTATTTTTTGCAAAAAATCTTTCGTTAAAAAACATGTTTTTCGTGAAAGACACTTTCTCGAAAAAACATTTTCGTCAAAAAATAACAATTGAAAAAAAATTTTTGGTCCCGGAGCCCCATGGTTCCATTGACAAAAATGTTCGCCTCGACTACTACCAGGGTGACTGGGACCTATGGTTCCATTGACAAAAATTTTCGCCTCAAATTCTTCTATAACATATGAAAAAAAACGAAAACGAAAAGAAAATTTTGGTCACATGGGGCCCCCACCACCTCCCTGGACCACTACCACAGTGACTGGAACCTACGGTTCTACTGACAAAAATGTTTGCCTCAACTTCCTCTATAAAATATAAAAAGAAAATGATCTCCTGCGACCCCCACTCCCTCCCTGGACCACTACCAGGGTGACTGAGATCTAGGGTTCCATAGACAAAAATGTTCATCTCGACCTATGTTTTATTTAGTTCAACCTCTGAGTCTACCTACCAAACATCACCGCTCTAGGACTCATACTTCGCGAGATATTTCAATGTTACACCTTGGGATCCTGAATTTCACCACGTTTTCGGCCATAGTTTTCGAACCACTGACTGATTTTGGTCATCTCTTTGGCAATATTGTTGCCCGTATTTTCTACAACCAAATCCATGAGACTCGTACTTCGTACAAGTCTAAAAATATTAAATTTTACTCACTTGGTCCTATTTGATACGTAACTTTCGTAATAATTAATATTTCCCGTCCGACTTAGTGGTTTCGTTTCCTCGATCGAAAGGAAAATCAAACTTTGAAAGTAGAGAATGTTATGTTACCGACGAAATGGTGGGGGTTCACATAAGTGAACCTGTTTTCTTCATGACTTTTCACATTACATTAGTAAGGCATTTGGTTTGTTTATCGACTTTCCCCCTGAACATATTGTATTTGTACTGTAGTGGAAAAATATTTCGGTGAGGGATCGGAAGTCGAAGATTCGCAAAAATTGCTTTACGTAATTAGGCACAAGCCCTTTTTGTCCAAAAAATATATTGTTCCCTCCACTGCTACCTTCCCCTATTACCAAAAACCGAATCCTGGTGCTGTAAAACTGTAAAACGTCGATTTAGGGAAAATTGGATTTTCGTATGTCCCCTTTGTTGGTATTATTACCACTTTGGGTGAATAATTTTCGCTGCGTAGCATAAAATGTAGTAGGACAGGTCTTGAATGTCCACGTGTTAACAATTGTTTTGAATCCAAACTCCCCACCACCCAGGTCAGAATATTTTCTAAAACCGACCGTGCCCTCGGAGGGTCACGTTTCGCAGTTCACTGCTTGACTGGCTACTAACCAAACGAGGGCTAAATCATCATCATCCTTAAACTACTTTATACACCTGAAATGCCTTTCGGCGTAAGGTCTTTATTTATGATCATTTAGTGGTTAGATTACGGTTGTGGCGTGGTCTGATTTGGAGAAATCATCCAGGAACGAACACATCTGTGATTCTTCGATCCAAACCCCCTAGAAGGAATATGACGTTTCTTAGACTTTGTAGTCTGAGTGTCCTTTATTGAGTTACACTTCAAGTGCCCTTAATCAAGGTGTGTTAGTAATTACCTACCTAGCACGTCAGTATTATATACACATTATAGCCACAAATACTGCTGATGGAGGTCTTCAAACATCATCTATGGGAATATTAAGAGAGGTTGATAATAGGAATTGGACCACATTCACTTAACGTGGATTCCGAACTACGCCTTACAGTTAACACCATTTTAATGGTAGTAAACCTTATGATGGACAGAACTGAACATGGCAGTTACATTCATTTACTGAAAAGAAAAATTATTGTAGCTTTTAACGTCAATACCGAGGCTTGAATCGGCGATCAGCATTCAGCAAAACGAACTAAAAAATAATTGAATATGAGAATATTTTTGCTTGTCTCAGTGGTGTGGTTGGTAGAACGTTGGACTCACAACATGTGTTGGGTTGTTTTGAGTTTTCATTGTAGCTGTTCAGGATGTCCTCTTGTCTCGGATTTCGAAAAAAGCGATTGATTGAGAAACAAGCCACGTTTAGTTTCATCAAACCTTTGTAGTTGGAAAAAAGTATTTCAACTGAATTTAACACAAACATTGATGGTTAACTTTGGTAAGTTCTCATATCACATTTTCTGCAGTCATTTGTTTGATGTTGTGAAAATGGTTGTGGAATGACTGAACAATTTGAAATATTCATATTACGTGGTACAGTACCACCCCTCTGAATATTTTACGCTATCTGAAAAATATTGACTTTTTGGGATGTGGTCTGTTGTCTAGTCACATTCTATTTATTTGTGAATGTTTTCGAAAATAGAAATTGTCGATATTGTTTCAACCACTCCTATCTTCTTGGCGATCCAAGAAATGTACTTAGTCATCAACGCAAAATTTCAAGTCATCTTCATTCCCAATTTTTTTTTTTTTTTAAGAAAGAAAACTTCAAAATCATCATACAGACTATGTTGTTTATTGATCTAACATCTGCGAAAACTTTCACTCGGCCGAAACAGTACGATGTTCGGTTTAGAATTAATTGAAAATTGTTCGAAATGAAAATCACCCAGATGTTATGTTTTATACCTTTTAGCTGCATACCCCAATTTCGGCTGTGATTAAATGAATCTAGTTTCAATGTGCAAAATTTCTCAAAATTGCTATTAACACATTTCCTATTCGAGAGAACTGATTTCCCATCATCGTCACTTCCGGTGATAATATTCAATCTAGTATCAATGTCGGTATATAACGAATAAAAGTCTAACATAAATGATTAATTATTATGTAACGACGTCTTTCAGCACGAAAAATAATTTTTACAAAAGAATCTGGGAAAGGCGATTCTTTCTTATTCATTTTTTCGTATTAACGAAGGCTTTGTTACACAATTTAAATCTGTTTTTCCCTTTGTTATGTCATGGATTCAATAAATATAATTCAGATTCTGATTAAAAATTCTTTGATACGGAATTCCTTTGCTATTTGTTTAAATTATCCAAACAATACGGAAGTCTCTTAATAATCCGATAAGTGATTTTAGTTTTTTCCTTTGACGGAACAATCACCATCATAAAAATCTTAAAAAAAAAACAAAATAAATTTGGTTTTTTTTTAATTTAATTGGTAATTGCTACACATGATTCATAACAAGATATTATCATGTGTGATGTCATAATCCTATAAGATTATAGGGGTAGCATAGTCCATTCATGTATTAAAAAAATTCTTAACGGTCATTAACGATTAGGGTGGTACGTTTCAGTTGTAGAATATTTATTTCAGCTTTAGTACATCTCGCCATACATTCCTGGAAATTCTGTAGAACATTGTAGAATATTCGGCAGCTAACATGCTAAAAACCTGATGAAAGTTTACAAGATAACATGAGAGAATCCGAAAATTGAAGAACTCTAATTTTAGAAACTCAGCTTCAGTCACCTCGATAATATTCCAAATCAACAAGATAATGCAGAAAATCGGATGGAAGTTCACAAGATCCCTTAGTTCCATCAGGAAATCCCAAAATTTAATATCTCAGCTTCAGCCACTCGACAATGTCCCAAATCTACAAGATAATGCAAATAAGTGATTGAATTTCACAAGATCCCATAGTTCCTTCAGGGAATCCCAGAATCTGGGAATTCAGCTTCAGTCATCTCGATAATGTCCCAAATCTACAATATAATGCAAGATTTAGGAACTTCAGCAACTTTAATAATGTCCTAAATCTGCAAGACCCTAAAGGAAGTCCAGAAGGATCCATAACGGAATCCCAAAATTTAGGAACCCAGCTTCAGTCACCTCGACAATGTTCCAAATCTACAAGCAAATGCGAAAAATCTGATGCAAGTTCATTAGATTCCATAGATCAAAAATATATTAAGTCCACGAGAGAACCCAAAAAACTTGATGGAAGTCCTCAAAATCCCAAAGTTCTCGAATTGGGAAGATGTATGAGCTATGAGCGTCAGGAAACACTTTCCATTCAAGGAACTCATCCACAGATACCTTACCCGTGTCATAAATCCTTGATAGAACCTGCAAAACTCGACTGAAGTCATCATTCCAGTATTCTTGAAGGTCGGACCACAAAATGATGAACTATACTCATGTGTTTATATGCAAATTATCATTACCTCCAAAAATGCCTTTGGACGCATCTCTCTATCTATTCACCTTCTCTATCTATTCACCTTCTCTATCTATTCACCTTCTCTATCTATTCACCTTCTTCTCTATCTATTCACCTTCTCTGGCTATTAAACAAATAACACTAAAAAACGAAAAACTTACAACAATTTCACCTCTGGTCCCTCCACCCTTTTTCAATTTCCACCAGAATCAATAGGTCAGTTCCTTATACAATTAGACATTAAAAAAAATTGCATCGAAATTGGTCAACCCGTTCTCAAATTATCCACATAACGGACAGACGGACGGACGGACAAGGTGGCCATAATAAGGGTGTTCTTTCAAGAAAAAATCCCTTAAAAAACGAACTCTCAGTCAATTATTATAGGTAGAAAATCTCGTCCATTATTTGCGTCTCTAAAAATATGCCCATTACTGATGCTGCATTGCCTTTTTGGAATGCTATGCTTGTTTTTTGTTGAAAGAACGATTTTGATCTTGGTTCCACCATGGACCCATAGTCTCTACAGCAAATGGCACGAAGGGTATGTGTGTTCCTTCACTCTCACCATGTTTTTTGCTGCTTTATCGGCTTCTCTGTCACTGAATTTTAAGTTACTAGGAGCAAACGTACAGGTTAACGTTTTACCAATTGTCCATGGGATTATGCTCATTCCGTCAACTCTTCTACTATCCGTTCGAAGTAGACCCGGTGGTTATGAACGGGAAAGTACATCTCCTGAAGTTAGAGCTCTTTTGATTATTTGATTCAATTCAGCATGTCTTGACCATCGACCAGTACTTTTGGGCAGTGGAGACCATGTTGCCACTTCTTGTCTACACGAGATTCAGTATGAGGTTCACAAACATCCGTTCCTAGTCGAAGACCAATACTTATTCCGAACACATTGTTTTCCAAAAGGGTTCCAATCGTTCTTGACGGTAATGCATGCAAGCAAGGACCCAATTCTGATTCTCTAATTGCTAATACTGTAGATTTCTCCTCCTCTAGGTCAAACTGTATATCATTTACCAATCTTTGAACATTTACTGAATCCCATTCTTTTTGCAATGAAGGTGTGGCTGGTTGGTTTGTATCAGGATTCAAACCATTCCATGCCTTTAACCCATCTTGGTAATCGGCTATTTCCATAATGTTGAGCGAAGGTATTTGTAACATAATATTAACAAGTGACGATGTCTGTTCACTGACGATAAGAACGCTGGCAGGGCTATGTCATGAACTCTCATTCCCATACCTATAAAACGTATTGGTAATGATGATGTAATCCACGTGCTGAGATCTGTTTGTGTGTTTGTTAGAGTTTCAAGAGTTAATTGTACTGAGTCATCCATTTCTCTAATAATTTCCATTCGATGCCAGGATGGAGTTGATCACAAGAAGAAAATTAGTTTCGGGACTAACAAACAGTTTCTCCAGATGTAGTATACGATGTGATGACTATTCAATTCCGTTAATCTTTTAAAAATCAGCTTTAAATCATTAAACTTGTTGTTAAATACATTTTCAAATGAATTATCCGATATAGGAGCTCCTAATAGCGCTACATCCGTTTCTAGATTTGAACAAAAGTACAGCTCATATTTGCAGGGTTGATTTGTAAACCAAATCTTCTGCATTATTAATGATCATTAATCACCTTGTAGTCGTGTCAGTCTTTATTAAGATTTTTGTTGAAGAATTTCAGTAAGATTTCGCATACTGTTCCTGTTCCACTGATCCCAAGCGATATTGTTTTGTGAAATACCTAAAAAAATCTTCATCGTCTCGGGCTGTGGTGATAGTAGTAGCCATGGGCCCATGGGCTTTTCAGCACGCCCTACGGACTGAGATGCATATCATGTTGCTCCACTTCCTGGTGCTGAGAAAAAAATGTTCTAGCAATTTCGTTTTTTCGTGTTCTGAAGACCTGCCAGATGCAGGTGCCATAGCCAGTTTTGTTGCTTTAGATTGGTTCAGGACCAACTTGGTGGCAATGTGCTCCCAATGTGGGGAAAATGTATTAAAAGACAATTTCCGTTTGTATCTTCTGTTTGACTGACGCTAGTGAAAACCTTAAATTCAAGGCCGTCAGTCGGAACGTCAGCCGTCAGCCCAAAGCGTTGACAGAGTATAAGAAAACTCTAAACAAATTTTTTCAAAATATTTAGGGCTCCGCCAGAATGAGAAACTGCATTTCCACCATTTGGGAACTTTGGAGAACCCTGTAACGTTTTATTTTAACCCTGGTGCCCCGGAATTACATTTCCCTAAAAGCCTACTTCAATAACAGATCAAGAGCCTGGGCCAAATGAGTCCCTCATTTAGAATCCGATTTAAATGCATATTTTCCTTACATTGAGAGCACTGGCTTCAATCTGGCAACAGTTTGGTTTTGAACCCCTTTAAGGTGGCAAGAGTAGCCATTGCACGTGAGGCTGCCAGACCTTAGGGACCGTTTGAAAAAAAGTAGAACATTTTTTGTTCCCTCTAGGTGGTAGAACAACATTTAAATCGGGATCTCGATGAGGGACTCATTTGGCCCCAGGCACTTGATCTACAACTTTCAAACGGTATTTTGATCACCATGTTTGAGCAAGAAACGAATTTTTATTTGTTGTGAAGTTGGTCCAATTCTTCATTTACGATACTAGCCTGTTAGATCGCCTTCGCAACACACACTCGTCAAAAATTCATTTCGTGCTCAAACAAAGTAATGGATTAGGCTTTCAGGCAATTTAGGGACATCAAAGTTCCCAGATGGTCGAAACACAGTTCCTTGTTGTGCCAGCATCCTAAGTCTTTTTAAGAAATCCTGAAAAAGAAAAATTAGAATTCTACGAGATGCGGACCAATATTCGACGAAAAAAAATTTCCATACAAAAAAGGCGACAAGTGGCTGAAGTACAAGCAGCCAACTGGCCACGTCTACTTATAAGTGAACGTGTATAATTTCAGCGGTGACAAATAACCAAAATAAATTTGGATATTCATAGTCTGGGAGCATTTGTCGAAATTCGATTAACTATTGAAGACGACACGGTCGGTGAGAACTCCGTTCACCTTTTAACAAATGCTCCCAGACTACAACCGAGGGAAATCTATGC
>JANVCI010002231.1:0-12907 GCA_026413465.1 Trichosia splendens | reverse complement strand
TGGATACGTTCGTACGGGTCTTTAAATTGGTAAACCAATTTGTTTGTGTATGTTTCTTATTTTCAAAACAGTTCGACGTATGTTTCAGCGTAACATATATATGATGAATCATACAAAAAAGAAAGTTGCAATATACTTACAAAATACCTCCAATTTATAATGAATCCTGTCTTCCCCCAAGCTATTAACTGCCATACACGTGTAAACTCCACTGTCCCATAATTTTGCTAATTCAATTCTCAGTTGGGAGTTGTTTGTTATTAAAACATCATTACGTTTCCACAAAACCTAACAAAATTCTAATTGGATTAAAATCAGAAAAAAAATGAAAAAAACTCAAAAACATATACTTCTGGTTTTGGATTGCCGTCAGCTAAACAATTCACAACGACCGGTTCACCTAAAGCTACCATTATTTCGTAAACATTATGCCCAGACATATTCTTTGGAATTTCATTCGTTAAATTCTCATCAATTTCCAATATATGCGGTGGTGATAAAACATTTATTACGTATGTATAGTTTGCTGCACCGGCTTCGTTTTCAACAATGCACGTATAATTACCAGCTGTTTCAGGCATTACCATTGAAAGCTGTAGTCGAATTCCCTGTTGTTGATGCAACGATATATGGCCAATGGGTTTATTGTTCTGAGAGTTGAGAAGTTTTTTGCGTTCAGGTTTTTCTTTTCGTTTTTTTTTTCAATAATTTTTAAATTTATTTATCTGTTCGTTCATTGTATAACCGACCTTAAACCAGCTTAATTTGTCATAGTTTTTGTAAGGACATTTTATTTCGATGTCATCGTATATTAAAACATCTTTTGTTGGTACGAATTGGAGTGGTGAGGTGTCGTTAATCATTTGTGGAATATCTTTTAAATTAGCAAAACGTTTTGTTTTTAAATTTGTTTGTTTTATCCTTCATATTCGATCATATATATTTATTACCAATTAAATTTATGGTGATGTTTTTGCTATGACTTCCAATTGAATTTTCAGCAAAGCAAGTGCATATTATCGACGACTGTTTTGGTAGTCTCGAATCATCAATAATCAATATATTTGTCTTTGGATAGTGTAGATCTGAAGTTGAATATACATTAATTAAGTTGAATTCAGTACTTTTTGAGTGAGAAAGTTTATATCGGTTGTTAATGTTTAACGAACATGTACACATCCAAAGTTTAGAAATGTGAAAGGGAAAAACTTTACCCAAGTTTCAAGTTTCGGAAATAATATAATGACTCACATGCTTTTCAGAAATATTTCGAAAAGAGCCATCCATAAATTATGTAACGCAAAGCCATGCTAATGCCAATTATAGAAGTTTTTTCATAATATCTATTTATTGGGTTTAAGATATATGCGTCGAAAAGCGTTCACAAATACTGGCGGGCTATACAGAAACATTTGCATGGTTTTGCTTTACATAATTTATGGATGACCTCAAACAAAATTTGATTTTTTCGCATTTTCTGGAACAGTAAGAGATAGAGAGGAAACTTGTAGAGAATGTAGTCTACGAATGTAGGCTAAGAATGATCGCAAAACGAGAAACATGAAAAATTGACCGGACTGATAGGAGGTGTGTAGCAAGATTTAGGGAGGGTTTTGCATATTTTTCCCGAATTTTTATTATTGTTCTTGATTTCTTCTGATTTAGCAACTTTCTTGGTGGCGACACACACCCCTACCAACTTTTTTGGTGGCGGCTCATACACTAAAGTGCTCAACCGTACTAATTTTATCAGTATCGTCCTTACCTTTAGGTCCACATACTGATTAAAATTGATACTGATTTGTTGTACTGATTTTTCGTACCGACTTTTGATATTTCTTAGCAAAAAAGGTAAACAATTTTGGATTTGAGCAAAAGAAAAGTCCCATTTTCATGATTTTTTAGATGCATCAAAAATGTCAGCAGATACTGATTTTGTACTGATTTTTAGCCAAAAGTACTAATTCTGTACTGATTTTTGTCAGACAAGAGTTGGTCACTTTAATCATACCTCTAGCAACTTTTTTTGGTGGCGGCTAACACTCATACCAACTTTTTTGGTGGCGGATCACACCTTCATCAACTTTTTGATGGCGGCTTACACTTTTCCAAATTCGCCATAACATTCTCTATAACTTTGCCTTTGAACCAAACCGTCAATCTCTTGTACTTCTTGAGATAATATATTGAAAATAACAATAATCAGCAGTGACGGCTTAGAGGTGGGATCTACGACCACTCTATTTATGAACACTTTTGTTCATCAGAAAATTTACTACAATTTCACCGTGAATCTAACCTTGTGCTTCCGGGTATATCACCCATTTTGGTCACTTTTTCGACCTAGCTCTCCCCACCTAAGTGACCAAATTTACCTATCTTCGAACTCGTCCGAGCCCTTACGATTTCCTATCAGGGGAAGAAAAGTTCATCGAAGCGGTTGAGAACTACTCAAGTTCTGTTGGGTACAGACAGACGGACAGATAGACAGACAGACGTATATTCAAAAATGGACTTCTGTAACCATCCCATGGAACCTTTCGCATGGAACTATATGTCGTTTCGCTTATTTTGGGGCGTTACAGACTTTATGACAAAGTTATAAGCCTCAGTACTTCGTACGAGGCTAAAAACTTCCAAGTCAGATCTGCAATACAATTGGAAAAGTCAATTATGGTTCATTCCTGGTCTTTTGTTTCCCTTAGGGTGATATTCGATTTTTTTAAGATTATTCAAGTTATTCTTGGAGCTGATGCTGATTAGTAGAAAGCAAAAATAATCCGTGTGATCGTCCGCTTCAATGGATTGAATAATTACGTCACTTCTTTAAATTCAAGTTGTGATCGTGAGGGACAGAGTGAAACAAACTAATGGCTTCTTAGTAATTCGGCTTCTTAGTAATTCGGCATCTTCAGCAAATTACAATTGTGTTTGAGCATGTCTGCTTAATGTTCTACTTATCGAAGCTGACTGAAGCTTTTAAATGAGTTGAGATTTTAAACTTGGGCTTGTATAGGTACGTCGAATGGTAGAAAATTGTGCATGTGTGATAGAAAGCATATGACATCCTTCATGTTTTCCAAACGCATCCAAAAGCACAAAAAATCGAGTATTTCCCCATCTTTGTCAATGACTACCAGAGTAGTGTTAGAGAATAAAAAATTAAAAAAATAAACCGGTTTAGTGAAGTGGCAGTAAGTTGTCAAATTATGAAGAGTCTAAGCTATTTTCTCAATTTTCTTGGAAATAAAGTGATATGTTAGGATGGTGATTTGCGATGTTGTCCACAAATATTCGATTTTTCGAATTTTTTGATTCCTCAAAGATTTGGGAAACTTTGACTTATCTATGATTTATCATGCGTCAACATTGAAACCAGAAACCCAACCGAGCAACGGAAAAAGTTATCCAAACTAACCATTAAAATATTCGCTTCCAAAAATCTTCCAATACACATTTGGAGTTGGGTTGCCAATTGCTTCACATTCCAAGTAAATTTGTTCGCCAGGAAGAATAGTCATATTGGTTGGTAATTCCGTTGTAATCAAAGGCGGATCTGTTTATTTGCAATTAAAACAAATTAAATATCGAATGGAATTCAACATAAGTTACTCGTACCATGCACAATTATATAAAAGACTTTTTGTGTGATGCCAATTCCATTAAAAGCATCACAAATATAGCCACCTTCTGATGTTATATTAATGTTTCGTAATATAATCTCACCATCACCTACATTGTCAATAAAATCAGAATCGTCTATGGCTTGCCCCTCATAGGTCCATGAAATTCTTGGCTTTTCAAAATAATAAATTGATTAAAACTTTGTGTGCACCGTTGTTCTAATGGATAAAATTACCAGAGGAAAACCAGTAGCATCACATTTTAATATTACGTCACTGTTGGAATGTACCTCAACGATTTCATCATTTTGTGGATAGATTTTTGGTTCGACTGAAACAGATGAATTTTATGTAGACTTTTATTAATGCTTTGATGATTATATCAAATTCACCGTAAATTAGAAGCACAAGTTCCTGCATTATGTTACCAATTTCATTTGTTGCTATACACTGATAAATTCCTGAGTCAGTGGCTGACGCCTGAAAACTGTATTTTCAAATTTTTCAATTTTTGAATTTAAGCCTCAATAAAAGGATAAAGATAGGAATTTAAGTAGAAAAACAGGATATGGCAGCCAGGACGCTCGGGTATTTTGGGAAACGAAAATACGGATTTGCGGTACATAATTCGCCTTATTAAGATTGACACAACGAAGAAGTATTTAAAAAAGGTGGAGAATCTGAAAACTTGTAGGCAGGCAAGGTAACTTCGAGAGGGCTGCAAAGCACAACAATTAGTTAGGATACTTATAGGGCAAACGAGACGGATGTGTAGAGGATCTCGAAAAGGCAAACATTTTCTATGTGATTGCCTGAGGTGGAGAACATTCAGACCGCAGTAAACAGGAAATTATTCTCACTTTAAAAGTGTATACATTTCTAAGTTATCGCCTTTCATTGTAGGAAGGGGCGGGTTGGCACAATGGTGAACACACTGGCCTTCCACCAAGAAAACCCAAGTTCGGTTTTCGGCATAGAATAACTCCAAATGAGATTTCCCTTTAAAATATAGTAAATATCTAACGTCCTCAAGTTCACCCAAGCTTTAGAAGTTGGGCAATTGCACTGAAGGGGTTTACCTATACCAAAAATAGGTACTGGAAGTATGTAGAATGCATACTTCTACGCAATATTGGCCAAAAATATAGATGAGACTAGCAAAGTTATCTACTCAATGTAATTCCGCAAGAAGATTACATTTGGGGTGGTTCGGATTCCACCTTAAACAGGAGGTCCAGTACCGTGCAAGATGACCAACTGTGCAAAACTCCTTCCCTTGGTTCCTTCAATAAAAAAAAAGGTACGCACAATGGGCCCGCTGGAGGCCTACGTGCTAGTGTTTCAAGTTCTACTTGTATTTACGACTAGATTTATAAAACAAGTAATTGCAGAAAGATAATAGCCAGAAAGGGGAAAGTGGAGACATGAAACAGCATCTCATAGCTACACAAATAATATTTACATTTATCGCTGCTAGAACTGCTTTACGCAAAAGCGATGGTAAAAATGAGTGTATGAATGTACCTTGGGTCTCACCACATAACCTTGACTCTCATCACATAACCTTGACTCTCCCATTCTGTAACAGAGCAAAGATCATGGATGAACTGAAAGCTCTGACGACTATAGTCAAAATAACCTGGGGAAGGATCTGAAGCCCAAAAAAAAGTGTTTGGGGGAGTTAGTGGTTATCACTGCGAGAAATCAGATAATAATAATAATTCTTAAATGTTGAGGAAAAAATTATGGTGTCTCTACTTGCGTAGCTAAGGCTTATTACTTCGCCCTTATTCATGAACGTGTGGAAGCTACAACTCCTGAACTTTATTTTTCTTTTTGTTTCTAAAAAACGTAACAGCTCGAATATTCTTCATACTCATTTCGAATCTGGACTACTGGATAGGGGCGCTGCATCAATCTATGTCCCAATAAGGTTTTCTTAAATATCTCGAGAAATATGACAGTTACTCCCTAGCTCCCATAGGGACCAAGGTAGAGCTCTAGAAGTTAGAGATATGAGGATTTCCATCAGGTTTTTGGGTTCTCTTCTGGATTTGAGGTGTGCATAGTTTTAGAAAATATGATATCTCTAACTCATACATATATGAAGTGGTACATTGCACGGTTAAAACGATAAACAGAATGCAACCTACAAAACGTTTTGTAGCGAAGTTTTGCTGATTTAGCCCGAATTTTCTCAACGATATAAACGGTTATTCTGATTAAATCTATGTCAGTTAACTGATTATTAACTGTTACAAATTCTTACCTCAGAGAATTGTTATCAATCAAATATTTGTCTTCATCTAAACTTAATGTATTTCCATTCATTATCCATGAAATACTAGGCGGTGGAAGTGCATACACCTGACACGGAATTATAACATTATCACCTTCAATCATCGTCTTCATGGGTTCCACAACCGAAGTTAATTTGGGAGGAACTGTAACAACATTTTATTTCAGTTTAAATTATATCTTACATTTTCCAAGACAAAATAAAGTTGAGTTGACAATATCTTACCAACCACAAGCAACGTGAAATTTCTGGTTATTTTTCCTAAAGGATTTATAGCATGACATTCGTATACACCAGCGTCGGTAGTCTGTGTTTCTTTCACAGTCAATGTTCTGTTATTTTTGATACTTAAACGAAATGAAAAAAAAAGTTGTTAGTAATCAACCATCAGTTAATTATATCACTTAAAGCAGAAACGAAAGGAGGTGTTCTTGACAAAATGAAACGCAGAGAGGATTCAGTGTCGCATTACGTAACAAAAACCAATTGTTTCGTAATTTTTAAATTTTTGGATTCTTACGAAGTACAAAGGCTTCACTTCACCATGAAGTCTTTTTAACACCTTGAAATAAGCGAGAAAAAAAAACATGTATAGTTAAGAGACATTTCTCATCAAATGGTCCTAGGAGTCGATTTTTGAATAGACGGTCTGTCTGTCTGTCTGTACCCAGCAAAACTTAAGTAATTCTCAACCAATTTCGATGAACGTTTTTCTCCCTGGCTCTAACGAGTTCGAAGATGGGTAAATTTGGTCAAGTGGTAATCAAGTTATGGCCACTAAACCAAAAATTTGGTACGAGGTGACATTTGGTAGGGGGTGAAATTTTGTTTTTCACTTTTTTCTGCTTCTGTTAGTGGTAGAGTAGGTAGCTAGACTCAGGTGGTTATCTGCCAAAGATCGTCCACTACCCCCCACGTAGGGACCGGACGTAGGGACTTCCTCCCCCTGCGGCAATTGGTTGCCTGAGGTTATCAGTGGTTTTTAGTAGCCGCCAACTTGTAGGGGGCTTGAATGGAACGTAAAGAAAACAAGGTCCAGATTATTTGCAAATCTTTTCTGAAAGTTATGGGCGGACAATGGATAAACTTTTAGATTCAGCTATAGAACTCAACGAATGTAAACATCCATTTGGATCCGCACGCAAGAGTTGCAGAGAATTTCAAGACGAACAACTTTGCCGAACATCAAACATTTCCAGCTCAACTGGTAGCATTGATTTTAGACATTAACCTCAAATATCTCTGGAAGTAGTTAACCGCATTTAATAAGCGGTTTTCCCCCAATAGTGACAATTTCACAGGCAACAATTTGGCAAACTCTCCAAACTTTCGATTCTCTTCCCTGATCCGTCACCGTTCCATGAACTGTACAATTGAACGTCGCAGTAGGTGATAGCTGAGCATAGTAGACCGTTGTCTCTCAAATAAGACAATTCCAAATATGACACTCCTAAATTGGACACTGCCAAATATGACACAATCAGAGAAAAATGAGGAAAAATCGAAAAATCAAACCAGAAAGGTACCCAAAAAGCTGATGCAAATTCTAATATCTCTAAATTCTAGAGCTCAGAAGAGGTTAACCCATCCCAGTTCAAGAACTCACACGCGGGTACCTTTCGCATATCTGAAATCCAGAAGGGTACCCAAAAAAACCTGATGAAGCCTATGGAAATACGTAAGTCCCGTCTCAGTCTAAGAACTCACCTATAGCCACATTCCTCATACCTCAAATCCAGAAGGGTTCCCAAAAAAACCTGACGGAACCTATGAAAGTACATAGGTTTTAGATCAGGGAAGGGGTGGATCCATCTCAGTCCAAGAGCTCACCTCTGGCCATATGCCCATACCTCAAATCCAGAAGGGTACCCAAGAAACCTGATGGAACCTACAAAAATCCCTAAATTCTAGAGCTGGGAAGAGGTGGATGCATCAGGGAAGGATCCAATTTCGAGAACCAACCTCCCAACACTTTCCTTATGCCTGAAATCGAGAAGGGAACCCAAAAAAGCTGATGGAAGTTAGTGAAATCCAAAGATTCTAGACAAGGATCTTCAGGATGGTGAGCCACGACTCCTCTTCAAAGACAATACTGTCGGCCATAAAATTCTCTACAATAATGCCCATCAGAAAATTTTCTGTATTTCTCATATTTCTCGAGATTTTGTCGAAGAACCTCTAAGGTGTCCCAATTTGATCACTCTTTTGGCCATTACACCGGAACCACTTGACTCCTTTGCTCCTCTTCGAATTTAGATCGGCATTTACAATTACCTTTCAGGGAAAAAAATTTCATCAAAATCGTTTGCGATTTACTCGAGTTATCGAGTGGACACACAGACGGACGGACGGACAGACAAACGGACAGATAGACGGATAGACAGACGCATAGACAGACGTACAGAGAGACGGACAGACATACGGACGGACAGACGGACAGACAGACGGACGGACATTTGTATTTGCAGATTCTGCTTAATGGGACCATGATCGATGGAGCGTCCCTACTCTGGGGTCCCGATTCGAAATGTTACAAACGTAAGAGTTAACCTATGAGAGCGCGTACTTCGTACGGGTCTAATAAATTAAATAAAGTAAAATAAAGTAGATTTGAACTTTCCCTCCTGTTTTCCATACCGAATATACCATATTGGCAACTAAATGAGTCATTTCCATATTGTTTGAACAAAATGGTACAATAATGATTACATGTATTATACCCACATTCTTCCATCGTATATGATGGGTACTCCATCTTTCCACCATTGAATTATAGGGATGGGTAATCCTTTCACTTCGCATTTTATGTGAGCAGAACTTCCTTCCACAATGACTTCATTCTCATGGATTTGAGTTGGATTTTCTATTGAAAGATTTTCAATTTGTGGTGGTGAAAGCACTTCAACTTTTATAACCATCTCATCGTGACCATGTTTATTGCCCAATCGACATACGTAATATCCTTCATTACTTTCCATTGCATTTATTATTTCCAAACTGAGCAATGCCTCATTTTTGCCAATTTCGTCCACAACAAGGTGTTGTTCTAAGTGAACATTTTGTTGTGTATTAAAAAGCCATTGGAGTTCTGTTAGTGGCATGCACATCAAACATTTACAATTGAGTTTGATGTCATCTCCAAGCTTAACTTGAACAATTGATAAATTCGATTTTACGATTGATGGTGCAACTAAATGATCATAATACAAGTATACAAAACATAAAAAATTAAACTGAAGAAAAGAATCTTTAATAATAATATATTCAACACACCATCAGCACGTCCTGTTACATGATATTTTATCTCCTGTGATACACCAATTTGATTTTGTGCTTGGCAAACGTAAATTCCTTCGTCATGGGATTTGAATTCCTTTATTTCTACATTTTCCGTGAATGGTAATTCAATTGTTCTGTCATCCTGTTCTTTGTACCAGATTATATGTGGTATGGGCACACCATGCACAGGACAAGGTAGATTTAATTGATCATTGTATTGAATGGTTCGAACTTTTTACGTTGTAGGAAATCGAGCAGAGATTTTGCAAATCAAAAATTGAAAAAGAAAATGAAAAAAGAGTGAAATGGAAATGATGTCAACGTACATTGAAATGCAGCACCAGTAATCTCGGCGGCATAAGCGACAGTAAGAGTTGTTGTATCGTTACTATAATCACCATATATTGATTGTCCCGTACATGTATACATACCAGAGTATTTTCGATTTACATTTTTCAGCAGCAAATGGGAACCAATTAACTGTAATAAATATCTGTGAATTTTTGTGCAAAAATGTAAATTTGTGGTTTGTGAAGAAATTTGTTTTACCTCATAATCGAGGTCACTTAATTTGCCATGATTAAATGCCCACATCACATTAGCATTCTTTTGAGATGTCTCACAATGTATAACTACTTCAGTGTCATTTTCAATAACATTATAATTATGTATTGGAATCCTAACATTTAGTAAACGGGGCCTCACTGCAAACATAAAATTTATGAAAAGATAAATTAAGAATCGACATTAAACTCCTTTCTTCACTAGTTCACTGGTTACCGAAAAACCTGTCTGCCATAAAGGACTATCGAAACCGAACTCGGAAATACTTATTTCATAGGTCGATAAAAACAAACATTGAAACAAATGCTTGGAAGCCAATCTACGAGCCTAGCCAACCTTGCGACGGTAGCTTAAGCATAGACTACTAAGTACCTCTATTTGCACTTCTTTTTTTTAGGTATGCATAAACACAAGGGATTGGGAACCCTTTGATGTTCGATAGTTTATATCAAACACGGTCTATCCTATGGGAGGGGAGGGGATGTGAACACGGATATTTTTTTTCAAAAGTTGAGAATTTTATTGGGAAGGGAAGACATGAGCAGGAAGACGATTTCACATCTTAATCGCGTTAGAAAACAAAGTGCCGTAACGTATTGATAGAACAAGATAACGGCACCTACTTATATTGGTGTTACCAATCAATCGGAAAGCTTTCTTTTGAAGTTTTTCGACGACATGTAATGTAGTGGGAGGAGCTCCGACCCATAGATGGGAGTCGAACTCGAGGAGAGGAATGGCAAGTTCATTGGGCGAGAAGAATTTCTTGCAGCTGCAGAGAAAACCCAATCTTACATTCTCGGTCCACAACAATTTGATGGTGACAGTTGTTCCGAGCACTTTCAAAATTGAAGTTTCTTCAAGAACGCTAGTTACGAAAAACAACTAGACAACCTTATTGCTACCTCAGAGCGCTATTTTGCCGACACCACACCATAATAAGTCCGACGTCCAAATGTAGAGTATCAAACATCAAACAGACCTGTAGCACAAGAAATTGCCTATAGGGCAATTCCGAATTCGTTGACTTTAAAAATTCGATGACTGAAAAAATTGATGATTTTCAAAAATTCAATGATTCTAAAAAATTCGATAATTTTCAAACATTTGAAAATTCAATGATTTTCGAAAATTTGATGATTTTCGAAAATTTGATGATTTTGGAAAATTTTCCAAACTCCCCATCAGAAAGGAACCTAAAAAAGCTTACGGAACCTATGAAAATCAAGATCTAGAGTTGGAAAGAGGTGGATCCATCAGGGAAGGGTATAATATCGATAACACCAACCTCCCGACACCTTTCTTATGCCTCAAATCCAGAAGGGAACCAATAAAACCTTATGGAACCTATGAAATCCCTAAGTTGTAGACCTGGGAAGAGGTGAACCCATCAGGAAAGGGTCCAATTTTAAAAAACAACCACTCGACACCTTATGCTTCAAATCCAGAAGAGAACTTAAGAAACCTGATGGAACCTATAAAACTAAGTAAGTTCTAGAGCTTGGAAGAGGTGGGTCCATCTCAGTCCAATAACCTACCTGCGGCAACATTCCTCATACCTCAAATCCAAAAGTGAATACCCAAGAAACCCGATGGAACCTTTGAAAATCCCTAAGTTCTAGAGCTCGGAAGAAATGGATCCATCTCAGTCCAAGAACTCAACTATTGCCACGTTCCCCATACCTCAAATTCAGAAGGGAACCAAAAAAACCTGATAACCTACGAAAATTCCTAAGCTCTAGAGCTGGGAATAAGTGGGTCCATCAGGGTAGGGTCCAATTCCGAGAACCAACCTCCCTCAAATCCAGACAGACAGATCTAATTATTTTTTGACTATTCAGTTTATCGGTGGAGCGCCCCAATTTTGGGGTCCCGATTCGATTGGACCAGGGCACATCGTTGATATAAATAAAAAATAGGGCGATCATTCAATCCAATCTTTCAGAACTTGATCCATCCAAGACCACTTGGATCGATCGATTCTGTAAGAAACTTTCGATCCACCGAGCCATGGAAGAACCAACACCGAAAGCGGATAATTTGCTAAGGAGAGCTTCATGCCAAACTCGATCGAGTGCTTTTGAAAAATCTAGGGCTATCGCTTGGGTTTCACCAAACGAATGTAGGGACCGACTCCAGAGAGATATGTCATAATATCAACGGTGGAAGGTTTAGATCGAAAACCACATTGACTGTCATGAATGAGGTGGTTGGTTTCTGATAAAGTATCTAGGCTAGGTAAGCAAAAAACAACGCAAGGTAATGGTACTGTAGAACGAATTACTTAACGAGAGTAATCACCGTTTTCCTTGAACAATCGCCTTATAAAAAACAAATCAATTTGTAAAGCAAAAAAAAAATATTCCATCCCCCTGGGTGTCTGACGTTCATTACATGTATAAAAATTCTCATTATCCATACTTCAATTTAAAATTGCTTTACGGTCTCACATCATTGCAATTCACTAAAATAAAAATCATTTATTAGACTCGTGCGTAGCATATGTTGTAGGGAACCTTTCGAAACTTGGAGAAATTTTTGTTCGACAAATTTCTCAGGAAGGGCCATGAATGCCCCAATTTTTAGTTTCGTCTGCAGCGAGCAAACGAATGGAAATCCCGATTTGGTTCCGCACGCCAAGTTACAGGAAATTTTACGCGAAACAAACTTCCTAAAGACTAAAAATTTACAGGTCAATTCCATCAGGTGCTACAGGTGATTGTAGAGTAAAAATTGAGGTTAGGCTACACTTCACCTCAAATACCTCTGGAAGTAGTGAACTTTTGTTCAGCAATGACTTGTCCAATCAATAGACAATTCCATGTTGACTAATTTTGCCGAACACTGGAAACTTCCACCTTCCTCCCCTGAGCCGCTATCGTTCCCCAAAGTGTCCAAAATGAGGTTAGGTCTTAAAATTGGAATTTTCGAAATTAGTGGAAATTTTTGATTGATATTGTTCCAAGTGGCTAAGAAAACTGCCCATAGGTGAGTTCTTGAACTGAGATGAGTCCACCTCTTCTCAGGTCAAGAACTTAGGGATTTTCATAGGTCCCGTCGGATTTTATGGGTTGCCTTCAGGATTTCAGGCATAAGAAAGGTGCCCATAAGTGAGTTCTTGAACTGAGATGAGTCCACCTCT
>JANVCI010001120.1:0-12918 GCA_026413465.1 Trichosia splendens | reverse complement strand
ATTTGAGTTTTAATAGATAAAGAACGTTATTCTGAGCAAAAAATTGTTCTACAGTATGACTCTCAAATGTCAATTTTGAAATTAATTTAAACTCTCATTTTTCATTTAAAATCATCATGACCGGACTAATACAAGCAATACAGCCGCTAAAATTGTGAAAACAAAGCGGCCGACGACTAAAATCATTTTTCAGTCACTTTTCTATTTTTTATTCGTTTCTATTTCTATTTTTTTATTAACCACACCACTCATTTCGTAGCAGATACGTTTTGGCACTATATCCGCCGCATCGGGTTTTTTCTTCCGGCTGTCAACTGCCCCTTGACTGCCCTTTAACGATTAAAACAAAAATGATACATAAAAAAACAATGTAATTTAGAGGCATAACGAAAATTGATTTTTGCCCAGAATTGTATGCTGCATGAATTAAAAATAAGTTGCAAAAATCTTCTAGGTCAATTAAAATTGTAGAATAATTTAAATGTGCAGGTAAACAACACTTATAAGTTGACCGTCACAAGCCCTCATTTCGTGTTGTAATTTTTACATAAATTCACTTAATTTTTCAAAACATTTGTTGATGCCACCGGATAACACTTATATCGAACTATTTTATATTCAAAAACTAGAGTTAAACACTTTACATTACACGAAATATAATTAAAGCGCGAACTTCCTGATAAAAATTACATTTTTCTGAAATGACATATGACGTTTGACTTTGTATTTATAATATATTATGGTTATCAAATTTTTTTGGGATAGGGTGGGGTTGGATTGATACAGGCCATATGGATACATGTGAAAACGACAATGCGCTACCATGCTACCATCTCTCGAGAGAACTCTTTGAAAATACCATTAAAGTACTTACTTTGCTTTTGTTTATCTAAATCAGCTGCTGCGCAGGCTGCGCAGTGTAGTGTTGTCAGAGCAGCTGTCAAAAAACAAAAAAATGGCAGCCAATGGAGGCGTAATTGATTGGCAATCAGTGATAAAACCAATTACTAGTTCATCAAATGGAGCATTAAGTAAAACTCTCAATTTGGTTAAAGCAATTCTAAAGGGGTAAATTGGATCCTATTGAAATTCGGTCATATTGATTTGTTATGCGGTTCAAAAACGAAATTTCAGAGTCAAAATCAAAATGGCCGACAAAAACTTTTTTTTCAATTTGTGATTCTCATTTTCACAGGCAAAATGATATCTTTGAACATGATGAATCGTACGATATGTTCTACATGTCACTGGCTTGTTTGGCGGCTAATTCAATTAGCGCTCAATGCAATTCCAGTAAGTATGCAAATCTACATAACCTAGTAATAATTTGATTAGTCATTTTGTGAGTCTGGAATGTCACCCAAATACGCAACTGATGGACTGGACACATCCCCCAGTATAACATCGCCCGCTGGACGATTATATCGTAGTATGGGACTATCGCGTATAGTCGCTAACGATAATATTTTCCAACGATCAATAATATCGAACTCGTGAAGCATTATTATTTCGGCATTAGCCCCGATGTGTTTTGTTGAATAAATTTTTTTCGAACGTTTTCTGTTCCTTGATTGTGGGGAATACATTTTTATCATAATATTTCGCTAACACTCGATGGCCATCATTGTCCAAAATGCACATTGCCTTTATGGTAAATAGCGTTGGTTCCTTGAGAATAAAAATGCGTCAATGCGAAAATAACGATGTCAAGCTCACGTAGCACTGCAACAAAACATCATCTAGGATTATTGGAAGAACCATAACTGAAACATTTCTTTGCATGTCAGTGAGTTAAAGGTGTGACTTATAGAAAAAATATCAATAGTCTTCACAAGTGCGAATCAGTGTAGGTGGCGTAGTATTCTACTAGCCATCAGGATAAGAAACGTAACCACGTTGCTGGCATAACTCTCATGACTCTTTTTTTTTTTGTGAAGTGAGGACCACAGCAAGTTTTATTATTTTAATATTAACGTACACAGCTGTACGGACAAAGAAATCTACATACACTGAGACAATTGCATTGTGAAAGGACAATAAGGGAAGAGTTTTCTCAAAAGTAGACATTCTACACAAGGGATCCTCCAAAAAGACGTTTACTCGCTAGAGTATCTCACAGATAGTCTAAGAACTTGTTCCTCTTGAAAAGAAGACAAAGTTACACGAAGAAGGGGCCTGTTGTGGTAGTTGTCATGATGTTAAGTGTGTATCGTTTGTGTGTAACTGATTAGCCGGTTTTGCCCAAAAAAAATCCATTTTCCTCTTCTATTTCCTTTTACTACTTTCTAATTTCTCTCTACATTGCAATAATTTTTGAGCAATAATTTTAAATGTTCCCGAGAGTATTATCTACGCATATAAATGTTCCAATTCTTGCGAGAGTATTATCTACACATATAAATGTCCCAATTCTTGCGAGAGTATTATTTACGCATATAAATGTCCAATTCTTGAACCGGACCATAAATCAACGATTTCCCCTTCTGATGGAACGTGTCCACTTCGTAGTTTAGTTTCAATTTGAAGGACTTGAAGTAAAGTTCCCTAGCATAGTCCATCTTAGCGATCACATTGCTCAGTGGCCTCTTATAGCACCCACCAATCTGTGAATTTGTGAATAGAGAGCTAGGAGCAGTAAATTCGTGTTCAATCTACAAAAGAGCATGTTGTAAAGCCAGTGAGTGAGGGATTCCAATGTTTGGCCCGATACAGGTTGCCTAACCTAGCCAACTTGTCGACCATCTGTTCTTCCCTGCAATTCTCTAAAACCTCTAGGTGTTCAGCTATGACATACCTGTTCCTCGTAATGATGTCTTCTGGGGATGTACAGGAACCCAATGGATAATACACGGGGCCTATATTCCCTAAGGCAATCTTATGGATTTCTACAGCAATCATAAGACCTATGCTATGCGTAGTATGGTGACCCAGAACACAACTAATCACGCACAAAAGTACCTAAACAGATTACAAAGACTTGCGTGCCTCGAGTGACAGTCTCCTGAATCTAAATAACTTACAGATTAAGAGGGTGGTAGAGACAGTTACCAATCACTCAATTAGCAATCACTGTGAACTCAACAAACACCTACACACCATTCTAATAGTTGACATTCCCATATGTCGATGTGGTTTAAATGAAGAAACGGGCCTCCACATCATGCGTGACTGCCCACTCTACTCAAATTGATGCTCAGAACTCTGGGAATTATCAAATCCATTCTATGGAATTACCTACAATGTATGCGACGAAGCTTAACAACTTCGTATCTAAAACAGATAGATTAACCTAACACCAGTTGGGACTTGTGGGTGTGGAACAAGGGATCGAAGATCTGTGTTCCTGCCTCGACCGATAAAAGTCGAACCCTCCTTACATAAATTCATCTAATCTAATTCTTCTTAATGTAGAATTGTGTGATTTAATTTCAGTGAATATACGTTTACTCTTTTCTGTCATTTCCTATGATGTAGATGGTACGACAAATCATTGTCCTTTATTTGTCATCATTGTCTTCGCCATAAATTTCTTATTTTCAGAGCACTTGCTAGCATCATTACCCGCCAAAACCACGCCCGCCCACCCACAATTCCTTATTAATCGCTTTTTCTTTTTTCAGTTTCCCAAAGTAATTTGCCGCTCATAGCCGAAGCTAGTGGTATTTTGATCAGATTTATTCTCTCTAAATTGGACAAACCATTAAATTCCGATACGAAATTATTTTTGCCCAAATTTTTACCGGCTTTAAAATGCCTCAGTGAAGGTCAGTCGATAAACAAAGAAGATGATCTCAATACACTATCGACAATCCTTCGAAATGCAAAATGCCCTGAGCATGTCAAATCGAACACATCCACAACAGAAAAAGATAACAAATCGGAGATGAAAGCATCACGATCAGATTTGTCCAGCGTCATTTTGCAACAATTAACGACACCGTTAGGTGTTTCAAGTGCTTATGCCTGGACACCATTGAGTGAAGAATTAACCGATTGTTCGGTAAGAAAATCCGAGGACCATTTTCGACTGAACACTTTCGTCGTTAACATTATCTTTTAATTCATTTTGCAGGAACTATTTGTAAAAGCAAACATTGATTTGATGGAAGCATTAGGTGCTTGTGACATCATATTGAAAGTTTGCATTGGATTACCCAGCTTATCCAAATACTATCATCGATACGAAGACACAACAGTTCATGGAAAACCATTATTTCTACCAATCCAAACCACCGACGCTACGGTTGTGAAGAATTCGTTGACGCAAATGTCTGCTGATATGTCCATCTTATCGCAGGCCGTGTCATTACCGATATTAGAACCACTGACACCTAATAAAATTAAACAATTATCCCAATGTGAGATGTCAGCTCTCTATTGTGCTGTATTAACATCGATCGCTGGCAGTGTGCTAAACACATCCAGTTCACAAAAATCTATAACAACTACCGGATCAGTTACATCAACTACCGAGTCTGATGATTCTGGCGAAGATGATCCGGCTCGCAATATTGTCGATAAAGCATTGGAGATTTTCAACACCGTCGGTGACAAGTTTAAAACAACTCGCGAACATATCTACCAAAATCATTTATGCATAGGTGCATGGCTACTGGTGTCTGGTATCCAGGGGGCGATGGGTGCATCGGGAAGCAATGTTAGACTTGCACATGGAATATCCGATGATACCAATGCCAAGGGGAAAAGTCCATCACGTTCGACAACCGATGCGACATCAACTACGGGGCGTGTTAATCTAATTAAAGTTCAACAAGGATTTGGTGTACTAAACGCTGCTATAGCCAATCATACATTGTTATTGCTAACTGAACTGATTGGTGATTTGGTGGATGTTGAACCACGGTCCGAAGATGACAAGACCACCGATCCGGCTGACTTTGATATTTTAGGTAAATTCTCATCCTTGCAACGGGTCATTCGTGTACTAAACACGGCAACAATGCAGCAACTATTGACATTTTTGGCAACAGTGTCTTACCGCAAAGCCTGTCAGATGAAAAGAGTGAATATCAAAAATGATGGAGATCAAGTCAGTTACAGTGATTCAACGACATATTTCAATGACACAATATCCTGTTCCGAAGACTCTGAGTCCGATGATGAAGAGGACAGCTATTTGGGTATTTGGTTCAAAGAAACATTTTCGCCTGAACTCAAAGAAACACCTGTTGAACCGTCCGGACCAGAAAAATTAGCTGACACACAACGAGGAAGTGCAATGGTTCCAGCTAAAGATGAACCTCATGAGTATTTAGAACTTTCGGCTGAGATTTTCACATTTCTCGATACATCCCTAGGCAGCAACCACAAATTCCTTTACAAATATGTTAAATCTGGTTTAAGCGAACAGCAAATGGTTTTGTTAGCAAACATACTCAAAGATTTGGATCGAGATTCGGCTCGAGGTGATCCAGATATGTTTGATGGTCAATGGCAAGGAGCCATGATAAAATTTGCTGGATCGTTGGGTCGTTATTTACATAATCTATTGTCGGGTGGATTAATTAGTGAGTCGTTGCAGTCATCATTACTATTTCATTTGGGTGTGTCACCATGGACGCAAGATTCGATCATTTGGCCACTTCAAGTATATTCACGTACATTGTCCGTATTGGTACAGATATTGCTATTGAAGCCGTCGCAAGAGAAAGAAGCAGCTTGTTTATCGGTTTGGCATCGTTTGGTCAATACATTAGTAGAGGGTGTTTGCTCGTCACAGGCTGATGCAGATTATGGTGATTTAAATGTTGAACATGCCCAATTGCTGCTGTTCCTCTTTCATTCGCTGAATTTGATGCAAAAGAAATCCGTTTTGCTATTAACTGCAGGTATGGTATTTTCGTTAAGAAAATGAGTATTATAAAACATTGGTTTATGTTTTAGGTGGTGTCATTCGTTGTGCTGAAGTTTGCCGTGGTATTACGCCAGAAAAACCTCTCAAAGATCATCAAATCATTTTACTGTCCAGACTGCTACTGTTCTTAGAGTATTTGATGAAACATTTGTACAATTCGCCAACCGTATTGCTGGAACAAGTTCGCTGGAATTTGTTTAGTGTCGTCACTTTGGATCAACGACAAAAAGCATCGGACGCATTGAATAATAAAATTAAAATGATATCCTTCTGTCACCGTGAACTCGAGGAAAAATATAGAAAACACTCCACCGATTATGGATCTGGTGTTCGTCCCAAATTTTATTCTCTCACTGTTGTTGAGACAAAAATTCAACAAGAATTCAAATTGGATGGATTAGCGTGGAATTTCATTCTATGCACACCAGACAAATTAAAGTATCCACTGTTGGTCGACGCTTTGATTGATATCTTAGCAATTACTGACATTTGCATGGCAAAAGTTTCGTTTTCAACATTATGTTCGGTAAATTATTGCTTCGGTTTGTGTTGGAAATTGTTATTGGGCCTACCACCGTCAACACCACATGTGGAAGCATTGATGCAGGACAAAACTCCAAATTTACATTTATTGGTTTGGGGCGTACGATGTCTACATGCTGTTGCGTCATCAAACTACCTTATTGTCAACAGTTTGATAAAACAGGTAACTATAGCTGGGCTAACGATTTGGTTGAAACACTTCTGTGAAGTACAGAACTTTTCTCACTTTCTGTAATCTCTTGTGAATTTTCTGTGAATTCCATCGACTCGAATGAATTCACCGGTGGGAGTCACAGTCCGTTCGGGAATTAAAGTAAATCTATCTTGGAGGAGTTTCGCGTTGTATTTTAATTCGCAATCCTCGACACCTGAAAGGAGACTTAGCTAAGTCCCTTCAGTTCTGACAAGAACATCTAACTTATTTATGGTCAAAAGAACTATCAATCGCTTACATTCCTGTCAATCAGGCTATCTCGTCGAAAAGTCTAAAAATTGTTATTCAAAATAGGTGTTTTGACGTGTAGAAGCATCTGTTTCTTTCATTATTCGTGTTTTGATTTTTGAAGTTGGAGCACCAACCGCAAGTGTTTGAAAACGATTTCAAAATTGTGTTTTCGCTAACTCGTGTGATCGTCTTTTAAGTTTGAAGTAGTTCTTCCCTATCTGTTAGTTATTTTGGTATTGGGGTTTCATTGATTAAATGTTGCAAATGTTCCTATGCTATACAGTCAGGACTTGTTAGTCTGCGAAACCCCCGTCATTTTAAGTGCAGAAACAAAAATCGCGGGCGGATTGTGACATTCGTACAGGCTACAATCTACTACTTCACCGTCACAGCTGGGATTGGGTCGATTAATGACGGAATTGGTAAAGGGTTGGATCCCAACATCATCTGTAGACATATTGGTTCTCAAATACATAACCAGTGGCGGTGGTCGCAATTCAAAGATTAAAATTTCAAAATTTAAATTGACTATCTGCATGAAAAAGGGTCACTAATGATCGATTGGTGGTGTGATTCATAAGTAGTGACGCCCTACCAAACGATGTACCAGCAACCATTATCGAGAAAGAAATCCCATATATACGTTTCAATTAGACTCCATTCATCCGTACTGTGCCCCCTCCCCCTCTTTTTATATACATAAAGGTTGCCCTGAACCTTTTGTGTAGTACAAACACTAAACGTAAACTATCTAATCTACCTGTTTCCTTAATATCCGTAAAATATCTGGCGTACTTGCGCGCATCTGGTATTCTGTAGTCCCTTGTTCCCAGATCATCAATCTCCCTTTGTTTGTGGGTTACACTCTTTTGTTACGTCTCAACTGCATCTCAATTTTGATAATTGATAATTGGTTCCCAGTCAACCGTTAGATGGATTAAGGGTTCGTAGTGACTGATCCATAACGATCCGACAGATCCTTTGTCCGTGAACCTATGTATGTCTTTAGGTATCAGCTTGGATATCTCTAAGGGGACCAAAGTGAAGCTTTCTAGCGTCGTCCCCAGATCGCAGCCACGTCTTGGTTCCCGAGCAACAAGTTAGGCTACCATTACTCCCTGTTTTTATTGTTTTTATATGAACAATCCAAGTTAGCTTTTCGTCATGGATGAACCAAGTTGTTGCTTGTCCCCTTGAGACTCATTGTTTTACTAAGCAGTTGGAGTTTCCTTATCAAGTAAGACTTTTTTCTCCTGAACAGTATCATTTCTGTCTTACCACCTTCACTTATGCCTTATATCGACATCATAGTCAATAATAATGTATTTTGTTACAAATGTAGGGAATGTTCACTCAATTCGCGGAAGGCTTATGGAGCAGAATTACAGAACACGTTTCAGACATCAAATATAGTTTGAAACAAACCGTTTTGGGATTGGAATCTTTCAATAAGACGTTCTGGATTCGTGAGTGTTGTTATAGTCTTATTATGTTCGTCCTGGTTAAATAGTCTTAATTTTTTTTTTACAGAAAATCCTCGTCTATCAAAAATTATAATGCTAGACGCACTGGTGTCACATCTGTATGCTATTTATTGGAGTGAAAAAATAACACCTTCAGGTGCCACTGGGTCCTTAACTCCTACTCAAAGTATTTCAACTGCTTCGACTCCCAATCAAGGCGCTGCCTCAGCTGCTTCCCCATCAGAATTTAGCACAACAATTACCGCTTCCACTGATGCGTCAATGGTCAGCAGTTCAAGTGATACGTCAACAAAATCAAATACTGACGAAATGAAAACTCCAACCACTACAAATGAGGAATTAATTAAGGAATTGATGACAAAGGCACTAAATGCTTTTGAAACCATCAAGGAGTGTGTCTTGTTAGTAGACACATTGACATTACTTCATTCAATTTTAATAATTCCAATTTTAATTCCAGTAAAACAATGACATCAAATTTAAATGGAACTATTCCAATTGTACTTCTCGATTCTTTGATATCAATCGCCGGCAACAAGAACACATATTGTTCGGATATTGCACAGCAATTTTCATCTCTGTTGTCTGGACAAGATAAGGAAATTATTTTAACCGAATGGCAAAAGAATATGCTCGTCGTCAGCGAAGACAATTTAGCACCTTCACAACGACCTGTTGAATATCATACTTTATCCGTGATCGATGCTCATCTTAACGAAATCTACAAACAACCAACATACTCAATAGTATTGTCGATGAAGCACACGATGAAGTCAATTTTGAATTTGATTTTCTATTTGTTGCCATCATGCAAGGATGTTGTACCATTGGAGGAGCGTTTAAAATCATTACTCGTCCCATTATTGTTTGATGTGCGCACAGAATATTTGTACGACATTGCAAACAAATGCTTGGAACAGTTAATTGGTAGTGATTCATCATCGGATGCCTATGAATTGCCAATATTCTCCAATGTACTGAGACACACATACAAACTATTAATTGATTTTGCCGATATTTCCAGTCAAGGTCGAAACGTTGGTTTAAACGAATCAGTTCTGCACAACGTTTTAAAATGCTGGGAACAAATGCTTGATAAACCTATCGGACTGAAAGCTATGTTTGAATTTTTCTCTATTTCCAAACAAGGAAACTTGGTCCAAGTGCTGCTCAGCTTTACCAATACATCATTGTCACAATTGTTTTCCACAAAAATTTTGCAATTTTTCGAGAAGTTATTCCAATCATCCGAAAAAACTGATTCACAATTTAAATTGGATGAACTCTGCTTGTGTGTGTCCGAATTGGGTCAAGTGGAAAATTCCAAATTGAAAACATGGCTGAGTCACATTCTTCTTGGGCCAGTGTCCACAAATGCTGTGTCAAGTGCTGGATCGAGTAACGTTCAAACACCTACCAATATGGCTACCGTATCAGCAATTCCGAGTATATCCGATCAAATGGTTCCAGCATCTGAAATTGCTTTGGATGCAAATGTTATGGATATCGATTATGATTGCTCGGGAGCCGCCGGACCAGCTTCAAGTGCATGGCATGCTGGCACGAGTATCACAACAAATCGATCTGGTTCGAATACACCGAATGAGGAATGTTTAGAGAAAAACGGACGTCTTTTGCAAACGTTGACCAAATACATTGTGACGGAAAATCGAATTGCACCAAATGTCTCATCATCACTATTCCAAGCCCTCATACAATTAGGACAAAATTTACTTTGTCCCACTCAAGATTCGATTGAATTTAGCGATTTGTTACAAGTTATGGTAACACTAGCTGATGATGGTCATGGCAAAGGACATTCTGCTTTGTTCACAGCCGCAATTGATTGGTTGGAAAGTTCCAAAAACTATGTTATGGAAAAATCGCAGAGTGAAAAGGCTGCAAAAATCAATGTAACTTTCCAAAATGTGTCGTCGTTGCTACGGTACATGGCTGATTTGTTACAAGGACTGGGTTATCCAGGTAATACTTTCCTTTGAATACATGTAATATAGTTGTATCAACCCAAACGGGTTTTAACCTACACCACCACTAGATGATTTTTGACGGGTTACGAGTTTTCAATTCGAAACTTCGGTTCTCCCTCATTCCACATTCTTAACCAAAATTCTCTCTGCAGATCTATGCATGCTCACTTCATGCTTCATTCTTACCCTGCACACCCTAATATTGCAGTTTTACTTGCACTGACAACATTGTCACTATGGTTTTCGTTGTTTCGTGATCTTTCTTAATATGTAATTTAATCGTTTGGTCGAATTTCTCGGGTTGATCTCGGGATTGATCTCAAATCATTAGGCATTTGTTTACGTTTTACTAGCATAATATGCACCATGGCAGATTTATTCATTGCCTAAAAGCACAAAAATATTACATCAAAGTTGCATTCAATTAATTTATCACAGTTAATAGACGGTATCACTTTTCCGTCACAAAATGTGCCTGCGGCCTTGATGACGAAATGGGCCTACATATAATATGTGAATCTCCGTTGTTCTCGTCCCTTTGGTCAATCACTACAATCCAATCACTACAAAACCTCACGTCGATACAGTCATATAGTTTACATGGGATGGAATCGTGACCATATATATTATCTGATACAGTTTCGTGTTCTTGTATGATTATGCATAAAATTTTAAGATCGGCAATTCGAAAAATCTGCGCTTCTTATTAGTGTATTTGAAGTCTATTTTACAAATACTCCTCATCTTTATATAATTAGGTAGATTGCCGTGTTTGTCGTTTATGAATCGCCTCTTGGTGCTTCCAAATTTTCAGTTTTGGATATTCATGTTTCTTTTTCCGGATTAGTCTGCAATTGGTTTTTGTAGTTATATTGCCGACGTTATCTCATGTTGTTTCTTTGTTAAAACTTAATTTCTAACTTCCTTTTTCTCGTCGACAGGTAATAATCGATCAATAAATCCACCATGGGAAGATGAGCAACCACCCGATTTCGAAGAGTCTATCGAAGAGATGACTGGTGAAGATGACGATAGTGCCCTTGAAGATTCAGATGAAGATAGTTTGAGCTCCAAACTCTGTACTTATTCGTTAACTGAGAAGGACTATATGATTCAGCATTGGTATAATTGTCACACATGCAAAATGATCGACAGCGTTGGTGTATGTTCCATTTGTGCACGTGTATGCCATAAGAATCATGATATTAGTTACGCAAAGTATGGCAATTTCTTTTGTGATTGTGGAGCAAAAGTTGACGGTTCGTGTCAGGCATTAAGGAAACGTAGCAATTCACTGCAACACGAATCATCAGCCTTAAGTACCGCGTTCATAGCAGATAAAGTGTCGAGTAGTTCAACACGTCGTCGAGCCGTTAGTCCATCACGCAATTCACATGTGCAACGTGATCATGCAAACATTATGGAGCGAGCTTTGCAAATTGCTAAATTAATTGAAGTGTCAAAGGACGCACTAAAGAATCCGGATCAATGGATCAAAGGTTAGTAATGGGTGGTAACTGTGTTGATGATGTTGATGGTAATTACGTTGGTAATGGGAAGTCATGGAGGTAACCCTAGTGTTGACGAGGGGACATGCATGTCCGTCTCACTGTCTGACGATCGGGAACAGTTTCTCAGCTCTTTTCTAATTTTTTTTCTTTCAAATTCTTAATTCTTTTAAAGTTGTAATTGTGTCGTTTATAGTTGTTAATGTGCTTGAACCTCAAGATATTTTCGAACAGATAAATCACCCTCAGTCCTTAAAGTTTCATTGATTTAACGTAGTTACAGATAGAAAGTCGGACGTGCAAATTTGTGTCGTCCAGTGAGATATGGATCCAGTCGGTTATTCAAACCAGTGCAAAAAATGACAAAAGCTGAAAAATTAAATTCCTTATTACCATAAAACACATGGTCTCTCTCTGCGTAACTGGAGTAATGAGGTCAACAGCTACGCTAGAAATCATTCTAGCTCTGCTGCCTTTAAATATGTATGTGCAGACGCTCGCCTTTGCAGATGCAGATCATATCTAACTGAACCAACAATGGTGTAGAAACTGGAAATACCCAGGGCTTCAAAAGGAATGCAAAAGTACTCAATGGTACTCATTTCCACTGCCAACAATAAAAGAATTTTGCTCTCTTTCGCTCGCACTGACGTATGCATGACGGTAATCGAAAAGCATGTATTTCTAGTATGGAACTGTGAAAAACGGTTATTTGTTGGTATTTTCTGTTGAGCTATTTTCAAATGCTTAAATGGAAAACATTTGGCTGCGGCACTTTAAGAATTGCTCTAAATACAAACTCTGGGTTCTCTGAATACTTGACATGGGTGGTTGTTTTGTATTATTCTATGAAATGACAACCATTTTTCCATTTCAAAAATATGGTGGTCCTGAAAAGGACCGATTAAATTGCCTGTTCGCTCGCTCACTGTTTCGTGATCCAGACTTCGCTATTCGGCTTATATACCTTCAGGACGTATTCTTTGCCTTTCGATGCTTGGTCGAAAATAAATTTTTTAAATTTATTTATTTATTTATTTACAATAATAATATGTACAGGGAGACACATTTGTCT
>JANVCI010000009.1:0-12931 GCA_026413465.1 Trichosia splendens | reverse complement strand
AAAATTCTTCCGTCATGAATTTATTACTCTTGGGTACCAACAGCTAATCCACTGGGCAGACTTTTGGTTCTGCCTCTGGATTCTCTGCAATTTACAAATGACAAATGTGTTGGAACTCGGACTCGGACCAAAATTAAAAAGAAGACGATTTATAAATTCAGTGAGAAGCGATGTTGAAGTGACAGAAATCAGTTTAGACGAGAAGGAACGTCATTAAATGATTAAGATAGAGTCGATTAAGACGAATGGTAAAATGAGCATGGCATGGTCCTGTAATATCCAAAGACTATGAAATACATAGCAACAAAGTTGAATTCACCAACCGAGGTTATTGATCGGTGGAGTGGGTTTAGGCATTAATGTGCTTGAATGCAATCTCTCAAACGAACTTGAAAACTAGCGTCTAACTCAGTTTAAGCAGCCGCACTCATCTACAAATGATAACTGGCAAAGAGTGGTTGAAGACTCCGACGGGCGTACGAGCCATATCTTTTCGCTGTAAAAACTGATCAGAGTTCAGGTGGGAACAACTACTCATTGCCTAAACGTCAGTTACCCGTCAGTTACCCATTGCTTTCTCGTTCCAACTCAACTCATAAAATGCGATAAAACATCGATCATCTATTCTCTAAACACCTGGGTTGTTTCGAGCGCTGTCATGATTAAATTAAGGATAGCCAACGTTACCCATTTGTTTATCTAATTGTTTAATATCGTCAACAATGATGTCTTGTAAACAAACGGGTGGCATGAGCTGACACCAATTTGATCATGGCAGAGCTCGAAACAAATCTATACACCAAAACAAAAATCATAACCTCATATTTAAAACTTTTATACTATGCATTAAGGGTGTTCAAAAAACAAAGTAGTCAAAAACCTTGGGGCGCCGGGCGGATTTTTATTACTAATGGTCCAAAGAAAAAAAAATACAGGATCAAGATCCGAAGTCATTTGGTCGGTGCGCACTAGCAAAAAGTGGTAAAAAGTGAAAAAAAACAGTGAGAATCACACTTTTTGAAAATGTTTGTGTATCGATTGGCAACAGAGATTTTGTTATGGGATTTTTGGCTTAATCAGTTAAGACGACTTGCTAGAAAATAAATTTTCACATATTACAAACGTATAGTTTTTTTATACGAAAACTAAAGTCACTTTCTACCTCTATCTATCTACCTTTGAGTTATTTAGTAGGTATAAAATAAAGGCCGTCTTTTTCCCCTACCCATATCTTCAGCGCAATTCCAACATTTTATGTTTGATTACATTTTTAGAAGTTTCCATACATTGTTCTGGTGTGCACTACCGCAAGCAGTTTAACCATTGAAAGACTAGAGCACCATTATGGCAACTGGTAATTGTGAGGCCGATTCGGAAGTAGCCAAGGACGTAACTTTTAAACAGCTGATAAAATCGAGAAACGGTGTCCAAATTCTACCCGTTAGGATACAAATGGGGGTAAGAAAAACTATAAAAATGTCTAAAGAGCACACGTGACATCATGCGACTGTCGAACCCCTGTTTTCCCCTTGTTGCGTAACATGCTTTATGAACAACCCGTTAATAGAAGTGATGGAAGAGATTGAGGTAGTTTCATTTAACATTTCAGATTAAAAATACTGATCAACTATCATATCGATCAGTATTTTGATTGTTACTGTCGCTTTGAAGTATTTGTCCGAAATATGCACAACACAAATTTTAAAACAGCTCATGCGCTTTTAATTTAGATCGTCGTTTTCCTGCAAGGTGCTGCAATATCGGAAAACGTCAGATTAACAAAAAGAGAAAGATAAAAGAAAAATATTATATGTAATAGATCAGCTCATAAAATCTTTATACTTGTCTAGTGGGGACTGACGAAATTCAGTATTGAAGAAACCAGGTGAGTAACATTACAAGCACGAATTTGTGCACTTACCGCGCATCTGATTATATGAGTGTTGACGCAGCCTCTACATGTATATAACAATATAACCTTGGTTTTCCTGTATCTGTGGCACGGGTGGGAGACGGCATTCATACCGCTTGTCATGAGACTGACGAGTGACGAGTTAAGGTTGGAAACAGGGTCTGTTTCGTCTGTTTTTCTGACACTATTGGCGATTCGCATGGCCTGAAGATGGCAGCAAAAGCGATCACGGAACTGTCAAAAAGTGGTTTCTTACATGCAAATTACCCGTACTGTTGAATAAAATTAATAAATTTGTGAAATCGTGTAGATGATTGCGATAATTTCTTACATAAATACGAAGCTAATACAGTATAGAAGTGATAAGGTAACAAAAATACCAAAAATAGTGGATAAATTTGGTCGAAATATGAATATGAACATATGTGCTGACTATTGTTTTGATTACAACTACTGGCAATCAGCAGAGGCCTGGACTTTCGTTTTACTTATGGGGCTCGATGGAGCGAGATTTCGAGAAAACGTACTCAAAAAAGGTCATCGCCTAAAACACATTTTCGAAAAAAGATACCAAAAAAAAGTTATCGCCTAAAACACATTTTCGAAAAAAGATACCCAAAAAAAGGTCATCGAGTCGGCGCCTCTGACAATCTGGCATTTAGAATCTCTAAAAGGAAAAAATGCCGCTAAAATATCAAACATACAATCACAAAAAATAAACGATATTTCTCGTTGCAAGCGACAATTTTTTGTTAAGAGCGGTCATTTGTCGTTACAAACGAAAGGTTCGTTGTTAATCTGTATAGTTACCGAATTGCGATCATTTCGTAACATCAAGAATTTAACGAAACGATTGCAGCGATGTTCACATTGGTGATTAGAAACGAATGTATAGATAACTTGCTTGTTAATTATTTTTTTAAACTCGTACTGGCTTCTTTGTCTCTTTCGTAGATACTTCGAATGTCAAATGAAAAACTTAAAATATTTTTTGCAATTCACGATCACAATTCGACGGTTTGTGACATTCATTTTAGCATCGAAATTATTTTTCGTTGCAGTTCTGTGGGACCTATCAATACTGAATTGATTACACGTGTATGAAGAAAAGCGAGATTGAATAAAAATTGTCACTCACATTCCACAATGAATGCGTATGAATGAATATGTCAGAATACATTAAAATGCATTTATATTCCACAATGAATGTATTCTGTTCCACAATGACAAAATGATTAAGATAATTCAAATGTTTGCATAGCAGAGTAAAAACAAATGTTTTTTTTTGTCTCATTGTGGTTCATTGCAAAAAACATTGTGTGCAACTCGGTGCGTAAACAGATTTTTTCAGCACTAGTCGTAAATTTGTCCCTAGCGAGGCGAAGCCGAAAGAAATGTTTCTTAATGAAATTTCTTTTTTTACAAAAATTATTTTTAACGAAATTTTTTTTTACGACAAGCTTTTTTAACAAAAACTTTTTTTTTAAGGAAAAAAATGTTTTTTAACGAAAAATATGTGTAACGTCGAAAAAAATGTGTTTTAACGCTACGCCCTCGGACTTTAACCCACCTCACACATTATAACCCTCGTTATGCACAATTTTTTTCTGTACCAATATTCTATGTTATTATTTGATTTGAATTTATAAGCTAGTTTGAGAGTCGTTTTAGAAGATTTTGAAGATGAAATGCTTATAAATTTTAGTTTGTTAGGCCAGAAAGTTTTCTTTTCGCAACTCGGTTCATTTAGTATGTCCAAAGTTTATTGTAACATAATATATTGACTTAATTAAGGCAGTAAGTAAATCGCAAGATTTAAACGTCTTATTATTCCTTGTTGAAGAAGCACCACAGGCAATATTTTTTAAGTTTCTATAAATTAATAGGAGGAAAAAACGTTATACTGCAGTTATGCTTACTCAGCTATCAAAAATAAGTGGACTTAGATATAGACATACATGTATATTTAGCCGTTTAAAAATGAACGTCTTAAATATCATAGTAAGAAATCGGTTACCAATACGAATGAAACGCTATTGATAACATAATCTGATGCTTGAATCCTTTCAAAAACGGATGCATCGAAAATTGTTGTATGTTTGTCCATTTACAAATAAACGCTGTTGATCGCGTAATATGATGCTTAAATTCTTTCAAAGCGGATGCATCAAAAGTTGTCTCTTTTGTCTCTGAAGTAAATACTGATCGAAAATCAACATCCTGTTTTGCGAGCGAGACGAGCCAACTTTTTTTTGCAAATTCGTCCTATAGTAATTATGCTTATTTATATACAATCATTTCCTACTTTGCTGTTAAACTGTATAATTAGTTCAAACTCCAGGAGTTCTAGGAGTTCCAAGAGTTCCAGGAGTGGACTAGCTTCCTCGCTCTAGCTATGACCCTGCTTTTAAGTTACATCGAATAAAATTTGCTTATTATTTTTCTTCAAGTACTGTAACAACTATTGCAATGTATTTGTTTTTATCTTTAAATTCACTGGAACGTGGGAATACATACCGAGGCAAAATTGATACAAATTTTCAAGTTTTTTTGATCTTTTACGAAAAACATGGCCCTATTGTGGACGCCTTGTCCGTTTGTCTGTTCCAAGATTCTGTTTGTCTGATTTGAAGGATACAGCGAGCCGATTTCAAAATGTTATACTATTTCTCATTTTGTGAATTATGAATAATCCATGCACTATGGAAGGTTAAATATGAGACATGAGGTTGGGGCTAAAATTTCGGAAGCTTATAGAATTAGATAAACATTTGGTGAGCATCAGTGGTCCAGAAACCACTCTTAATAATAATATCCGCAACCTATACAGTTGCATATATAAAATCGAATAAAGATTTATGACTTATTGCAGCTGTGACCCGTCCTGATTGATTTTGTTTATAGTCAAAAGGGGCAGTTCATAAATTACGTAATGCAAGAGGGTGGGAGGGGGTTCGAGACGTGCGTTACACTCCTATACCAATAACATTGTGTGACGTTGTTCTTGCGTTACTAAGAGGGAGAGTGGCTTCGAAAACGACGATTTTTGCGTTACGTAATTTATGAATTGTCCAAATCTTTGAATTTGTTGTTCTCATTAAGCCATTGATAAGTACACAACGCAAACACATTATTTCATTTTCACTAAATTTAACTAACATTTTCAGAAATCACCCCAACAAATTACTCAAACTATATGAGGTATGGATTAATGGTACCGAAATCCGAACCGTCGACTCAATCAAGCCCAATGAAAATTCGCATCAATCCACTAACACAAACTCCATCTACATCAAATTTAGCTAATGCCTTACAACAACTGCACAACGATTCGATAAACAACAATACACCAAATCGGTCGACAATGTCATCGTCAAATACGATAACATCAAATAGTGTATCAACTAGCCTAGCCAATTCGATTGTAACCAATTACCTGTCTAATCAACTCAGCACCGCCACTCAATCGACTGCATCGACAGATGTTAAACCCGTCATTACACCAACGGGATCTCGGCCACCACAACGTCGACGAGTTCGTCGAAAAGCCAACTCACCATCTGATGATCAGGCTGAACATTTGACTGAAATGTCCGTGCGGGGTTTGAACTTATTCCGTTATGCAACGATATACGAAGGCATTTATCAGTGCACTGAATGTGCAAAGGAGAATATTCAGAAAACATTTAAGAACAAATACAGTTTTCAGCGGCATGCATTCTTGTATCACGAAGGTACCCAACGGAAAGTTTTCCCGTGTCCGGTGTGTAGTAAGGAATTTTCGCGACCTGATAAAATGAAAAATCACATGAAAATGACTCATGAAGGCTTCATGCCGAAGGTTGAAGTGTATCCGTTGAGCTATTTGATGGGCGGCGGTGGTGATATGCCACAACAAGCTACAACACCAGCTACACAACAGCAGACCAATCAACAACAGAAGAAATTACTACAACAACAACTGCACAATTCTCAAATCAAAGACACTGTGTCACAGCAAATACAAAGTATACTAAATTCTCAAGTTGAAAATATGGTGGTCACACCACAGATTCAACATTTGCTTAGTTCACAACGAATGGGCGATAGTGCATCAGGTACATCGACACCATCACCAACCACCACCAATTCTCATCAGCAACAACATCATCAATTATTACAAAAATTACAACAACAAATGACAAATCAATCATCTACACCAACCACAACTCCCACCCAGCAACAATCACCCCAAGCATCACCATCACAACATCTTCGAATTATTTCCGCTCAATCGTTGAACGATTCAGTGGACGATATATTGACACCCACTACAGTTGATGATGTTGTGTCACGAATTCAAAATTCTCAGCAGAAAAACGACGATGTCATGTCACAATTTAATGCACAAATGTTGAGTATGCAACAGATTAAGGTTGAAAATGTAGCACCAACATCAGAGTAGGATAAATGCAATTTCAATGTGTGATGGTATTTGGGTGGAGGTCGTTAAGTGCGTGTGAAAAGCTGTAAGTATCGCAAAGGAAAAATTAACCATTTTTATTTGTCAAAGTTTGACATTTAAGTTTATAAAAATCAGTTAAGTAGAGTTCAGTTTTAGTACAGAGTTTAGAATTGTATGTAACTAAAGCACACAATTAATTAAAAGTTTTATTGTTTTATATCCAATGGTCTGTACTTTTGAGGAGATAAAACAGAGGATAAAATATTTAGCGGTGTTATTACGTTACACTGAAAAAACGATTTACTTGTGAGAGTGAGAAAAGAGGACAGGGTGCATATACTTCCTGGAGGTGCGTTTTTACCTTTGAAAAATATAATATACATATCAAAGGTATAATATACCTGTCAAAGGTATAATATAGCTGCAATTCGAATAATATACCTATATGACATGTTTATTGTATTTCGCCAAATTGTACAGGTATAATATACCTGAAATTGGTACAATGTACCTGTGATTGGTACAATATAACTGCAATAAGACTATACACCTACAGTACGTATGACATCAACGTTTATACCTACAGAAGGTATATTGAGAAAAGAGGACAGGGAGCATATATTTTTTGATATTCTACCTATACAACGTAAACAATTTATATTATATACCTGTGAAACGTATTAATATGTCTGATGCAGGTATGAAACTTAATGTAATACGTACTGCGGGTATATTGTACCAAATACAGGTATATTGTACCAAATGCAGGTATATTGTAGCAATTGCAGGCATATTATACCTGTGCAGAGCAATTGGCGAAATACAATAAATATGGCATGCAGGTATATTATATCTTCGACAGGTAAAAAATCACCTTCAGTAAGTATATGCTCCTGTCCTCTTTTCTACCTCTCACAGGTAAATCGGTTTTTCAGTGTAAAAAATCCAAAACACTTGTATCTGGTAGTTCCACTGCCGAAGTTTTCCGAAACATATATCTCAAGAGTTCGATATATTCACTGCAACTCCCCAAATATTGATTGTGCGTATGGAATTTTAAATCATGTATTTTAGGAATATGATGAAGGTAATGAAATCGAGTATTCGGTGCGAATAGGACCTCCAATTTATATAGCGAAATTGAAATTGATCATCACCCTCGAAATGTATTATCAAGTGACAAATTATGATGTGTTTATCTTGCCTGACGACTTATAAGATTTCAAAAAATTTCGTTTTTAACAAAAAAAATGGAGAATGGAGGGGAACATTAACTATTAGAAACATCTTGATTTTGGTTTGCTTTTGTTGCTACCTATTTTAATTATCATTTATTCAATATTCTGATGATCCAGACTGCAGAATTTGCTTCTTAAGAAATAGGTCTTGAAAAAGAATTTCTTTCTAGATTAAATTTATGAGCGATTTGAATGTTAGTTTTATCCATAGTCTAACACTGTACTGCCTAAACTGCACAAGCAATGTCTATAAAAAATTTCGAGGATTACTTAAGAGTCAAAAAGAATAATTTTTGACGAATGAAATTGTGTACAAACTTTGCACAGATTACAATTTATTTTATTTAAATTCAATCCCGCTCATGCAAACTCTGAAGCATAGTGCGAGAATAATGAGACAGAAGTTTACCGCAGCTTATAAACACAAATGGTGCTCAGGAAGAGAAAAATAAACGTGATCGCACAACAAAATAAGTTATAGAAATTTACAAAAAATGTGCCTTTAAGAATTTCTATCCACAATGGAATTTTCGTTTCATATTTCAATCGTCTTCAACTGATTGACTGAAAAAACTGACGAATTATTTTTCAACGAAAAAATATAATTTTTTTATTTTTTATTATTAATAAACCGTTATTTGAATGCCTTTAGTTTTTATTAATTAATTAAAAATAGTAAAGAAAAACACAAAATAAAAAACAAAACATTGTCTTCCATTGATAAGAAAGAATTAAAAATTTAATTTTAATTTTAATTTTTTTAAATTTGAGATTTTCGACTTTTACTTTTTGTTAAATTTATTATTTATGTTATTTTATGTATGGTTATTTTGTCGCATTATTTTTGCGAATAAGTTAAGTCCTACTTTTGAAGAATTGCCTTTTCGACGATAACATATTTGTTGATGAAATACTTTTTCAACCAACCAAACCAATTAGACCAGTGGTGGATTATCCATATGGGCACTCCGGGCTTGTGTCCAATGTAACGATTATTTTTTTATGTAAGGTCAAAGTCACAGCCTTACCCTTTAAATTATTCCACTTGCGTTAAATAAATGTACACGACACAATATAAATGATAAGAAGCTTCACAATTTCCTTTTTATTCATCTTACGTGTAAATTAAAAACATCGAAAATCGTTCAATTAAACACTGTTGCGATGGGTAAACTTCTCCGGAAAATCCTTACACAGGGCTCAGGAAAATTCCGAATGCATCTGGAAAATCTTACAAAAATCTGGGCAGTCCGCGAAAATCCTTAAAATGTTTAGAAAATCCAAGAAAATCTTCAGGGAAATCTTCAGAAAATCCTGGAAATCCACAGGAAATCAAAAAGATCTACAAAAAATCGATAGACAATCCAGAAAATCCTTAATTAATCCGGAAGTTTGTTCATTGGATGTACTGGGCGACTCCGATTTTTTACTTCATTATATGCAAATATGCGTTCTTCTTCTTTAACCTACAAAATTTCACTTACTCTAATATTACTAGAACTTCCTATAAATCACTACAGAAACAGTCACTATTACTACTACTATATTCCTATTAAGTTTCGGAAACAAAAGAAATTTTCATTGTTTTCTTAATCTGCGACAGAACCTCACTAGATGCTCTATCATCTTTTGCACAAAAGTGCCAATTTGACCTGCCCTTAAAATTGAGGTCTAGACATGTTTTAATAACTTCGCTGCAGTTTTTTGATGCAGGATGCTGTCCTTGCACCTTGCTGTCGTATCCGAACTTTTCCATGAACTCCTTACTCATCTTTTCATTCGTACACGATGAGTTTGTTCGTCGTAGTATTACCAGACATCCTCCAGTCTTTCCAGGTTCACAACAATAACACATTCAGATCGTTTCAACGTGCATTTATTCACAACGTTTTTCCTCTCAATAAACGACAATCACAAATAATTGTTGTCTTAAATAATGAATACAGCGTAGAAGCCATTGTCATGTTCTGACACAATTCGACAGTTCATTCCGAACTGATAAGATTTCTCGAAAACATCTTCCCTTCCTTCGATTGCTGATAAGATACTACCTTTATTGAGTGAGGTCGTCTACATAGAAATCTTCTTTTATGATTTCTCCGGCCAACGGAAATTGTTCTGAGTCATCCTCTGTCAATTGTCGTAATGTTCGGGTCGCTAGAAATGGTGCTGCAGCTGTCCCAAAGGTTACAGCTGTCATTTGATATTCTCTTACTTCTTCTATTGGGCTATTTCTCCACAAGATCTTGTGATACCGCTGATCGTCTTTGTCGAGTTTTATTTGGCGGTACATCTGGTCTATGTCCGCCTTGAACACTATCTTATATCGACGCCACTTGATCAACACTTCCAATAAGTCATGTTGCTGTTTTGCTTCTACAACAGTGCAATCATTTAGAGATCTGCCGGTTGTTGTTCTCGCTGAAGCGTCAAAAACCACTCTTGTTTTTATGGTTAAAGTGTCTGGCTTAATCACGACATGATGTGGTATGTAATAAAGCTTCGAAATTCTTTCCGTGATTTCTTTCATGTGGCCCAATGTGATATACTCATTCATAATCCGACTATATTCCGCATGCAATGTTGTATTTTTGGAGAATTTCCGTTCCAGTTGTAAAAAGCAGGTCATACTGTTGTTTCGATGCCCTAACATAACGTGGGTCCACGAGTGTGTATATAAATCTTCATCAGGTAGGATCTTGGTTATTTTCTTCAACACGTAACATTCAATTGCTAAGTCGTACCCAGATTCGAACAGTGGCCGTATAGTGATTATTAGAAGGATTTTAGTATCTGCTTCGATAGTTCTCCAAGTGCAAAAAGATTGTCATTGTTTTTCTGCGGTTTCAACTGTAATGTTTCTGCTGCTTGCTCTGTCAACATGGATCACTGAGATCCTGAATCGATCAGTGCCCGTAGAATCCTTTTTGTCCGAATAAATCATCCACTTCTACTAGCGCTGTTGCTAAAAGTCACATGAGATATTTTTGTGGTTTGAAAAACACTTATAACACAACTGTTCTTTTTTCACTATTATCCACCTCTCTTGTGGTTTAAGTTTTAGAAAATTGCGGCACGTATCTAATTGATGGTTATTCACATAGATTTTGGGTCGACAGTTGTTTGGCATTTTTTTAACTGGCTTTTGGTTGAGTTGACACTGACTTCTTTAGTAAGCTGTCCAACCGTTCCAGCATCCGAAATTCTTCGATGAAAAAATCTTTCATCTGTGGCCGCGTTGGAAACGCATTTTTTCCAATCCGTTAATTGCTTTAATACTAATAACATTTGGTCTGTAGTGTCTAGCATGCTTTTCACTGATTTTGCGTCCCATTTCATGTTGGGTTGATTGAGTAACTTATGGATATGTTGACTAGTGATGACACTATTGTTGTCATACCGTTACACTAGGCGACTCCAAGCTGCTTCAAAATTTACATCAGCGATTGTTAAATATGCAATCAAATTTCCTGCTTCTCCTTGTGTATTGGATTTCAATACTTGTAACCATTGGGCGTCTGACAATGACTTGTTGTCTATCACCATAGTTGTGAACAAATCTCGGAACGTTCTCCATTTTAAATAATCCCCGTTGAATTAACTGAATTCTGTAAAATCATTCATATTTTCTTTAATTATGTGTTTTGGCTATTTTTAGGTACTTATGTACCCGATTGTATACTAAGAAATTCAACATAATTTCCCGCTCATTGATGAGAGATTTTCCGGTCATTGATGATAGATTTGCCCATAAGGCAAACAAATTTTTTACTCGCTTCGCTCGCAATGACATTGTCAATAATTATAAATGTTGGTGTGAGCGAAACGAAAAAGATTTTTTTCCTCCTTACAATGCCTTTGATTTCTTTTCGATAAAAACAAACACAGTTTAAATGGGTTTGCTTTTGTTATCCACATATGATAACACAAGTTTTCTATCTAAGAGTACGATTTAATGCTAATTGAATCTGTAATTTTGAATTGTTAATTTAACAGAAGTACTTGGAAAATTTTTAATTCATGTAGATGTAGATTTTTTCTGCGGAGCTGTTTATGCGTGTTAAAACTTCACAAGTATTAAAATGCCTAGCTCTATCGCTGCTGGCACAAAATTGCCAATTTGACCTGCCGTCGAAATAATTGTCTAGGGCAGTTTGTATTAATTCATTGGAATCTTTTGATGCCGGATGCCGGATTATTCGGCCTGCCACCGAATAATAGTTTCCGTTTCTGCTGTCTTTGGCTCTAGAGCCGTTCTGTTTTGTATGTGCAAAATCATGATACTACCCATGCACACAGAAAAAAGTTATGACTCCCACCAACATTAATTGTTGTGGGTGGAATCATGTCTCGATAAATTGATATGGTGAGCGGAGTCATATCAATGTGATTGTCCCAATCATATCAATATGATCGGGACAATCATAAAAATATTTTTTCTTATTTTCTTTATTTTTTAATTCGATTTTTCGTATTTCGTTTTTTGTTCGATTCTGTGCGCGATGCTATCATAGAGTGGTTGTAAGATTCACATATCCTTCGATTCTAACAGAATCTTAATAGCCATTATTTTTCTCCAAGACTTCGTTGCCAGCTAATCCCAATTGATTAACTGGTTGTTGTAGTGAGATTCGTATTTTCGCGCATTGGTTGTCTCAAATGCGTCTGAGACCGTTTCGTTTGACCCTTTTATTGCACTTAGCTCTCATAAGGACCTGTGTTTGTTCTCCCTGAGCGCAGAGAACTAATTAGCCGCGAAGCAAGCTCAGTACATGATTCTTTTTGCTGTCACAAAAAATGACTAGTTTATTTCATATAAATTCTCTGCTTTTATTCAATTTTTCTTCAATACTCTTCGTATTAAAATCTACAATTTGTTCGAAAATTCAATGCTTTTGTTTCCAAAATGCATGAATTCAATAATATTCTGAAATATGACAGGAATTTGTGAATTTATCAATTTTGCCTTTTTTGTTTATTAATTTTCTTGGTACAGGGGTTGTTTTCCTTCGTTGAATGTCCATCGGATGCAATGAGAAATTATACCCAGAAAAGTAACATGTTTAGTGCACTCGATCCAGGGATAGTCATATGAGTAACAATATATCCGAGATGGATTGCCGAAATATAGGTACATATCCGATGAAATTAGAAAAAAAGAGTTAATTTCCTTCGAACACAAGTACAAGTACAACTAGTAAAACCAGAAGAATTATTTAGGTTATGCAATGATTTGTTTGCTGGTATTTTTTCAAAGTGACCGTGAGTGTAGAAGCTTGATACTTCTAACGAATTAGATGATAAAACACCGTCAGTTATGTTATACTGAACAATATA
>JANVCI010000008.1:0-20432 GCA_026413465.1 Trichosia splendens | reverse complement strand
ACGGATTTACAAAAACTTTTTTTTTGGATTCTACATAAAATTCTACATTCAGAAAAAGACTCATTTGATTCTTCCACCCCTCACCATTATTTTTTTTGGCCTAAATCTGGTGTTTATCCACGTATATTGGTAAATCGTGGTCCTGGAAAATTTTGTTCTCAAACCTAAAAAGTTGAAGGTATCGCGTAAATAGCCTATGAGTGGCCTCACAAAACGTATTACTAGGATTTTTCGGGTCGCGTGGAGCTAACTCACAAATTGAGACCAAAGTTGGACTTTTTCAAATTTTCGAAATTAGATTTTCGAAAAACTTCATAGCCAATTTCGAAATTATATAGCTCGTTGACTTGCCTACCCAAGCTCTACAAACACTATAAAATTTTCAGCCTCTTAGTTAAAGGCGTTTCAAAATGGTGACCATTTTCATCACATTTCGACCACTTCATCATTTAGGTACCATAACTCCGAAACTAATCCGATTCACGCCTCGCCACTTTCCACTTTTGTTAAGAAACGTTAAAAAGAAGAATTGGCCAAAATTTCAGCCAAATCTCTAACTTCGATGTGTCTGGTACTGTCCCGTTCTATCGCGAAAATGCTCTTAAGGCTCTGATTTTAAAATCACTTATATTTAGGCCTAGAACGCCTCTACGTATAAGGACTTCAGTTATTTATTTTCTATGTTCAGGTGGTTATAAAATACATTTCCGCTTGTAATCAATTACGTGCAAAAACCAAATTATCGGCTTTTCCAAGTTTCTAAAATCGATCATAGTGTCACTACAATCGATTTTGGGGATTTGGAAAAGCTGAAACCGATGAGGTCGCTAAAAAATTCAGTTCCGAACTGAAGTGATCTGAATCGATTTGATTTCGTTCTGCATCTAAAATAACCTAATTTCTCACGGAAAATATTTTAGATTTATGTTATGAAGTCAACGCACTTGAAACTTAAAATAAAATGTCAGTTCCACGATTACATCCATTAAATGGAAGAAAACACGAGAAAAAGCAATATGAGTGTTGTAAAGAACAAATTATGTGCAGAAGCGAAAATTTAATGGATTAAAAAAATTGCGTTTGTGTACGCTGTTTGCATATATATGTAAATTATATGAATGTGTGGTAAAGAATTTTGATTTTATTTGCAACATTTTACTTGGACATTATATTGATCACGTCTTGGAACATAAAAATTCCAAAAAAGGTCAAGAAAATAACAAGAAAATTTGACAACTCTGAATGATTTAATTTTTTTCACCCCCTGATTATACCTACCAAATATCACCACTGTAGGGCTTAAGCTTACCTTAGATATTTCAATGAAGCACCTTAGGATCCCCAATTTTACCACGTTATCGGGCATAACTCCCGAACCACTTAAATTTTTCGAGGTATTTGAGAAGAAATATGACAGTCAAGTGGTTCAGGAGTTATCACCCAAAATATGGTCAAATTGGGAATCCCAAGGTGCTACATTAAAATATCTCGGAAAGTTTAAGTCTTACATTGGTGACAGACCACAGGGAAAACCATAAAATTTTTCAAAAATTGTTTGGACATTAGGGGCTCTTAATATTTTTTTTTGCGCATTAGGGTGTCTTGTAAGGGTACGTAAGTGTTGTTTTAAGGGGTGGTAAAATCGGGTGCGGCATTCATATACGGGTCTCTCTCTCTCTCTCTCGAATTGCCCTATAAGCAATTTGCTTGTATGTATGTTTTAATATAAACATTTCGAGAAATTGAAGACATAGGACAACCTACCTGAAATTCTTAATCATCTGTATCCGGATGATCCAGGTTAACAGGGGACACGTTTTAACAATTCAATATATATTTAAAACATTTCAGCTTTCAGATCAGTTCAGATTGATTTCAGGTTAAACTGATGACAGTTTTCAGATTTCAGTTCAAATTCAGTTCAGGTCACAATTTTCAGTTCAGATTCAGTGCAGCATCTCTATCAGTCCAAACTGAAATTAAAATAGATTAATCTGAAATTTTTCGAGCCCTACGGTTGTGAATTGATATCAAAGTGTAAATGTGTTTATTAACCACATATACATAAAAAAAACGAAACAGTGAACTGTGAACTCAAAAACGTCTGCGTGCATTGAATTTTTCATACCACATATAGGTGTAGCATACAAGCCCCCATAATCAATTTGTCTCCAATCAAAATGTAAACGTTTTAATGACTCAATAGCATTTTCCATAACATAAAACACTTCTCCTATTAAGAGTATCCACAACGCTAAGTTCCAGCATAAGTTGCAGTTTCCAACAAAAACGTAACAAAAGCAATACTGCAAGAATCATACAGTTTTTCGTACAATTTTGACAAAAATTTTGAAACACAGTATTACACATTTGTGCCAAAATACCACATTGTTTAAAACACTTTTAGAAACCTTTGTACAAACGTTTTGTTACAAACGAAACTTAGACTACAATGAAGCCGTAGCGTTGTGGATATTTAGAATATGATGTTAATAATTCAATGATAGATTGACGGGTCTGCATGTGGTGAGCATACTGGCCGTCCAATAAGAACACCTGGGTCCCAACTCCGGTATATAGACAAATTCCATATGGGATTTTTCTCAAAATATAACAAATATGTTAAATCGTCAAGATGTGTAGTTGCGTTGTGTTTGTACACAAAGAATGACTTATGACGCCCTCACACCCTCACACCTTAAATATGTGAGCGAATCTTCAGGCGAAAATACTTAAGCACTTTAAAAAATTCGTCTGAATAAGGTGATGCAATTACTTAATTTGAAGGCGTGGTTCAAAAGTAGCGTTAAGGAAATGGTTGGCGACAAAAAGGTGTTAATTGATCTGAAAATGGATATTTTGTAGCCATCTAACCTCTCCTTGCCATAGTACCATTTATGGAGTATGTTGTCTTATAACTTTGCCACAAACTTTGTAATATTGTTTATATTAACAAAGAATAAGTGCTAGAGACTTTTGACAGCCGATCATTTTTTCTGTTCCATCGCTGATGTGAAAGATGTAGTGGGATTATTTTTGGTTAAGTCGATACTAGAAGATGAGATCGCTAATGAATAGTTGAAATTGGGCGATATTTACAACTGTAAATATAAATTAAATGGTTCGACTTTGTTTGAACCATTATGAAACAGTGATTTTCTCCAATAAATTTACGCCACTTGATAATACATCTAAACAGAAACCGAAATATTTCTGAAACTAATTCATTTTAGACGACAAATCACAGCACAAAGTACATACATTATGTGTTATGCAGGGCCTATTTTTGAGAAAACAATTTTCGTGAATTTCTGCGAATTTTCACAAACTTTCGCGAATTTCCATAAATTTTCTTAAAATTTTGCGAATTTTCATAAATTATCTTAAATTCTCCCGAATTTTCTTGAATTTAAAATTTGCGAAAATTTGAGAAGATTTACGAAAATTCGCGAAAATTTGTGAAAATCCGAGAAAATTCACGAAAATACGAGAAAATTATTTTCTCAAAAATAGGCTCTGGTGTTACGTGCAGTGCCTTCTTTAAAGAAATATAAATTTCTCAAAATTTCTTAAATATTTCTCAATTTTTTTCTTTTTTGGGAAATTTGAGAAATTTTTATTTCATAAAAATAGACTCTGGTTACGTGATACGTACCCCAATATTTATTGTGCCTCAGAATTGAGTACAGGTCTTTTATTTAATGGACGAAGTCTTTTTAATTTTTCAGTAATATTATTTCAGTTAGAACCATCATATACACCCTGGTGGTGTCCACTGTACATCATTGATACGGTGCACATGCATACTGTCATTTTGATATTCGATATCAACCGGTTTGATTCTTAAAATTTTATAAACTCTGGTATATGTCAATATTTTGTCAATGACACTTTGTTATGAGTGTGGACTAACTAAATTCTGAATGAGCTTTTCATTCCAAGACATTTTATAAATTTTAATGAGTTTTCTCTATTTTTAAATTTCTTACTATTAACGACTGTACGTTGTGAAAAAGTTTCTTCAAGTAATAAAAATCATTGATGTGAAATGTTCGCACCTATGTCTGATTCTTGCATCTGTGTCACTATTTATCTGAATCATGCGCAAAAATATGTTCATTCATACTCGTTTTATAGCTCAACACCATAACAACTAGAACTACACAAATAAATGCTTTACGTACTCTCTCTCATCTTGCGAAACATGAACTTATTCGTCCTTTTTTAAATAATTTCCAACAATTTTAGTCTTACGTACCTTCGAAATAGATCAATATTATGTGAATTATTTATCTATTCAATTGACTAAAATGACGCATAAAAACCGGTACAAGGAAAAATTAATCACAAAATGATATTTCATTCACAAGCGAAGTTTATTATTATGAAAACCTCTGAAAGATATCCCAAGCTATATCCCGGAGAATAAACTCCCATAATGTTCCTTCTAGTTTATACCTTTCTGGGCTACTGGTAAAATTTACAGAAATAATACTAACACATTCAGATATTTGCGCTGAGCGATTTCGAACCCGCCGGAGAAGCGAATGCAGACGATAGCTTCTGGATTATTTCTAGCTGAAAAATTGTGTACGAAAGGGTTTGTTAGTATTTTTTCTGCAAATTTTCAGCTACCAGAAGGGGAAATAAATTCGCCTGGCTTCTATTTCTACCAATAGACAAGAAAGGAATCCGGTACGTATACTGCCTAGAACACCTTAAAATAAATCCTGGTAGTATAGTATCACTGCAGAAATTCCCCCAAAATATACCTTGCAGCATCGTGCAGCATTTTAGGAGCACAGTAAGGGACGAATTGTGATGGAATGTATTCAAAGTGGGGATTAGGTTAGAATGCAACCCCTATAGTGGAGGTATATCCAGTAGCGTCAAGACCCAGTATTTTTGGACCAATGCATCATATATGTGTGTCGACATTTATGTCAAACATGTTCTCTACCGGATAAACATTTATGCTCACACCTTTAATAAGATATTTGTGAAAGGTATTGAGACAAACATAATGATAACATATGTTTGCAAAAATGTTTTGTTGCGGATGCAACTATATGAAAAATAATAAAACATCATTACATCTTTGGCAATCGAAATGGAAATCTTATTATTTTTCGGAACCATAAGTGAACATATTTATGGTTCCTAAAAATAGCAAAAAATATTCTACTTCATGTAACTAATATAACCAAAGATACAGGATTTGTAAAATATAAAAGAATACCTCTCCTACCGTTTCCCTGACATAATACAATTTGTTTGTGAAATTCATTTTCTCGACGCGACATACCCAACCCATACACGTATTGCTTTGTGTGCACGTTAAACAGCTGAGCAAATGTTAGCCTGTTAAATGAAAACATATGATTTTCACATTTTCATCAGTGCAACCAAGTGTCTGTGTCGAATTTAGAATATAGTTTCTCGCCAATTTTTAATTACACACAAATGCCAATTTGATTTTTGATTTTGTGTTGAAAATAAATACGAAATCATTTTCTTTTCAGAAATTTCATTCATTTGAAATAGCTCAGTTGAAATATTGTATTAGACTTGTGCTAATATTTTAAAAGCGACAAGAAAAATAAAATAAAAAGAAATAAATTAAAAGGATTTGTAATAATGTGTGCCATTTATATATACTTTTAATACGTCGTCAATAGTCAAATAAAAAGATAATCAATAATTGTGCTATGAAAACATGCTATAGAATGTGAACGTGTCTAATATCATGGAGGAGTATAACTTTCAATATGAGTTCACGGTAAATTATTTTGTTTTCTGCAATGAAAAATGTCATTTTTAGTTTGGTATTTAAGGCTCCACCCATATGATACGTCATAATTTTTTTTTATATTTTTTTTTCGATCCATATATACAAAAATTTTTACTTTTTAAAAAAAATGTAAGCCTACGCTTTAATCATTTCCCTGCTCACTTTCGAGCGTGACGTACTTTATGGACTGCCGTTAATGTTCGTTAAAACAATTTTGAAAAATATAATCAAATTTTCAGCGTTACGCAGAGAGTTGCAATGAACCTCTTCGTACGTATCGCGTTGAATTCAATTTGGGGGGACCATTAGGAGATGTGTCACCAAAAGATCAATACACATCATCGTACAGTACAACAAAGTGAGTAATTTCAATATTTTGTAATACACTTACAGTCGGAACATTTCCAGTATTTGGTTTGCTGAATGTGGCATAAGCGTTTTTATTGCATAATATGATAAGAGGAGGCGGAGCAGAAGATATCTAAATCCGAAAATTACTTACACTGCTCTACCGGCAGATGCAAATTTTGATTTAATGTAATTGACTAGGTTAACGGTATTTTCTTTCTTTCGAATTTCCACTTCAACCATTTTAATATTCATCTTGAATTCAGCCGACATTCACCATCTGTGCCTTGATTCAACTCAGTTTTCGACGCCAAGTTGCTTTACGAAACGATTTGATGTAAATGCTAGCGTCCCTCAGGGTTCGGTTCTCTCACCAATCCTATTTTCGATTTATATCAACTTCCTGCTATCCTTAACCTCAAATCCGAATCATGGATTCGCTGATGACAGTACCCTCCACCATTCATGTAAATTCAACAAGGTACCAAAGAAATAGCAAGAGACAGAATCTCATAGATCTATGGTTTACACACTAAGTTCAGATTTCTCACTTATTATGGGGGTTGGTAAAACAGAGTTGAGCAAGCCGGTGTGTGAAAGCTACAATTTCGTCATAGTTTGTGAAGTTTAAGAAACTTCAAATTGAAAATCCTGGGAACCAACGTCACGAATAAAGGGATCTGGTTCGTCTCCTTGAGTTCGATTCCCATTTATGGGTTGAAGCTCCTCCATCTACAAGGAACCTCGTCGACAGACTTCAAAAAAAAAAAAGATGGCCGTAAAGTTGGTGCTGTTACCCTGTTACCACAATTCGATTCGTGTCACTCGTCGAGTCGGCCCAAGCACACCCATTTGTGGTCACGTTTGGATACTGTCGCACGGTGAAGTTCAGAGGAACTTTCTTTTCTACTTAGTGGAATCTACTTCCTGCTCATGTTTTCTCTTCCCTTCTCAAGAGAAATATCCATGTGGCTACACGTGCTTGATATGATAATTGCACAATATGGTAACCTTATGCGCCTTATATCAAAATCATTTGAACGACTGTGAAGGTAAAGTCAACCATATCAATTTTATCGAAGACTTACGCGCATAGTTAACGTCTGATTGGGTTAGGTGGCTTGCTATGTGAAGTCTGACTCTAACCTACGGCTGCAAGAAATGGTATCCTAGAAGATGGAATGGGATCTTTGGTAAAATTCTTTACGAAGTTATCAGTCAGATATCATAGCTGTAGCACTTATAGCTCCCGAGACATGAATTACGAGAAACGGTTGAGAATATGTTTTTTATAGTCAAACGAACCGACGGATCGACACATGGAAGGATAGACGAACATGTCTGTGTCGGCTACGTCGACTTCTTTTTCACTTGTTTGTTTAAAATGTCAACATCAAAAGATTTTACCCCGCAAGCCGCTATTTATCATATTATGCAACTAAGTCCCTTTTGACATAGAAAGCAGTTTTCCCTTTTAGCACAGCACAACAATAAAATTAATTTTTTATTTCTTTTCCGTTCATTTTTGCAGTTTTAGCACATCCAAATTGAACACTTCAAAAACAATCGTTTACGATACAACCGACTATGCGTCAAATTACGAATCAACAACGAAAAATAATATTAAACAAGAAACGGTTCCAATATCCGGTGATTCCGTACACTTTTCTGAAATACGTAGCCACAAACGTATTGTACAGTCCCATGAAAGTGTGGGCACTGACAACAAAATACTCGATACATCTGGAATTATAGATCCAAAATCCGGTCGTACACTGACTGTCGGTGAAGCCATTCAAATGAGAATATTAGATGTTCGCACTGGCGAAATTTTAATAACCGAACGAGGCAAACGGATTAGTATTGAAGAAGCTGTTCGACAAAAATTAATCGATCCATCTTTAGCCGCAAGTCTATTACAACCAGGAGCAGCACATGATCAACAAGGACATCCAATTAGTTTACTTCAAGTGATACAAAAGGAGATTTTGGAAGCAGAAAATGGATACGATTCCACTGCAAAACGAATTAAGGTAACCACATACAGCGATGAAGAAGGACCATCAATGAGCATTGCCGATGCCATTAGTAAAGGAATTGTTGATACAAAGGGTTTCTATCGTACCAAATATGGTGAATTGATTTCAATTATTGAAGCACACCAACGCGGTTATTTAACTCAAAAAGAATCAGTTACCATTCAACCAAATACATTGTGTTTAAGCGATGCTATTTCGCACGGAATTGTTGATACAAGTGGTTGGGTAGTGGATCGGAATACTGAAGAAAAATTCAGATTAGATAAGGCTATCGAAAAAGGTTTAATTGATGCGAATATTCGTGAAATTGTCGATGCTAGAAATGATGTTAAGGTGACGTTACAGCAAGCTCTTAATTCAGGTATTTTAAATGCAAAAACGGGTCGTTACATGCAAGATGTTTCCAAGGAAAAATTAACATTTATTGAAGCTAAAAATCGTCAATTGATATGCAAACCATGCACACTGAAAGACGTTTGTGATTTGAATTTACTTGACAAAAATGGGCTGATTTATTCACCAACTCGAAGGAATAAATTGTCCATAATCGAAGGTATGAATGTTGGTGTATTAGATAGCGATAACTATAAAGCGGTAACGGTTACGAAGGGTGAATTAGTTACTCTCTCCGAAGCTCTGGCTAAGGGTATCATCCTACCGGAAAGTAAATACGTAGACTCTTCTACAAAAGAAACGATATCCATTCCTGATGCCGTTGGCAGAGGGCTGATATCTTCTGTGTCGGTAAAATCAATTTTCCACATCGAAGGCTTTAGGGACCCATACTCTGGTGATAATATAACATTGCATCAGGCTCTTGCCAAGAATATATTGCGTCGTCAAAGTGATTGCTATAAGTTAGATTCTGGCAAAGGAAATCTTGTTAGTCTCTCAACTAGTGTTGAGGATGGGCACATTCGACCCGAAATCTATGAAATGCTCAATCGAAAAATTGGTATCTCGCATCCTATCAATGGTTCTGAGTTATCTGTTCTGGACATTGTTTTCCATGACTTTGTTGATACGAAAACCGGTTTCTTGAAAGATCCCATTACTAAGTCAATGATTGGGTTGAACAGAGCTATTGAAAACAAGTTTATAACAGCAGAAGGAGCTTCTCTGTTAACCAGTTTATTAAACATCACATTGACAACAGAAACTGTTACAAAATCGGTCAACCGGTACGTTACAATAACTGACACGGAACAACCAGAAAACGCAAATGTTATTTTAACATTCACGGAAGCTGTTCGGAAGGGATTAGTCGATGAAGCTCGTCAGATGTATAAAGATCCAAATACCGGAAATGTTTATTCAGTTCAACAAGCCTTAAATTATGGACTTTTAACACCAGACCCTGACAGTTCTCCTTTATCACCAACATCCACAATCAAAATAGTCCACAAGACTTTCATTCAGGACAAACCTAACGAGACCACAACGAACGTTGAACCAAAACCTGTTGAGTATACAACGATTCGTTCGAAAACAACATACGAAACTCCTCAATTAGAATCAATCAATAGCAGCTCATCAATCAAAACGATAAGTTCCTCTTTAGATTCGAAATCTACAATAACTGATTTCATTAACATGGAACGTCAAACAGCTGTTAAGGAACGACAAGTCTTTGAACTCCCTCCCGAAGGTTGGTTCCTATCACAGGCGATTGAACAAAAACTATTCGATACAAATACCGGTCTGTTCCTTATACCTGGAACTGATCGATTGGTTAGTTTCGAGGAATGCATCAAATTGCAAATAATCAATCCCAAATCTGTGTCTGTCATTGATCCGTCTAATGATCGTAAAATAACGGTACTGAGAAGTCTTGAGAAACGTATTCTCGATGCTACCGGTAATTACAGATCAAAAAATCGTTTAATTGGTATGACAGATGCTATTAAGATTGGAAAAATTGTCTTGGAAAATCCTTCAGATGTGGACCAAACAAATCAGAGACTCATTCAAATCATAAAAGAATCAGGAAAACCAGTTGTTGTTGAAGTATCGAATAAACTCGATTCAAATCCACCTACATTCACATCGGTGAAAGTGGCTTCACAGGATCTTCCAAGTCCTGAACCGGTTCAATTATCCCCGGGTGTTATTTATGATCCGTCCACAGCTCTAGTAATATTTACGGACACAGGACGATCGGAATCGATAATAACGGCTGTGAGAGACGGAAAAGTCAATGAAAATTTAGTGAGCATCAATGATCCTTTGACAGGAAAAAGTATTACTCTAGGTGAAGCTATTAAAAGCGGTATCATAGATCCGAATTCCGGAGAGGTAAGGGATGCAACTGGAAACAAAGTAAATTTAATTGAAGCAGTAAGGTATGGGTTACTTGCTGTTATTGGAACTCCATTAGTGGCAGCTGCTGGTGCAATCAATTCCTTGAAATTAGTTTATGACCCAAACACTGGTGAACAAATTCCAATTGAACTTGCCTACGAAAGAGGAATTGTTTCCAAAGAAGAATTAATGTCTAATGCCGACAAAGTGACCACTAACAGTAATATAATATTCCGAAGTCCTGAAACGGGTAAAGATATTTCATTAGAAGAAGCTATAGAATCTGGCCTCGTTAATCCAGCTGATGTAGATAAGCTTCTCAGCTCAAATAGTTCATCAATTATAACTTCTTCCATGCAATCATTTAGTACCAGAACCCGATCCACTTCTGTCGTTGTAAAGGATCCAAAAACTGGAGAGAAGGTATCTGTCGATGAAGCAGTTACCAGAGGTTTAATTACACCTGAAGAAGCAGAAAAATTGATAAAATCAACAACTCCGGTTCAAACAACCATTGTAATCAATGACCCTAAGACAGGTAAAAGCTTATCGCTTGACGAAGCAGTATTAGAAGGCTTACTAAGCTCTGAAGATGCGCTATCACTTCAAAAATCAGATACAACCATGAAATCTACCATAGTAATTCAAGATCCCGCAACGGGCAATACGTTGTCCCTGACCGAAGCGATGGACAAAGGATTAATAAATCAATCCGATGTTGATCGTATCTTGAAATCGGATGAACTTCCAACACTTATGGATGTTGATGAAAGTACAGTGTCTGATACAGTTTCGCCAATCACCAAAAATGAACTGGAAAAATCGGCTAAAGTTTTGACTTTGGAAAGTATCAGCCTTGAAAATGAAACACTTCCGACTCCTGGTCAATTGGCACGAGCTCGTGTTACAACGGAACCAAAATTCCAAGTATCCATTGGCCGTGCCCGATCATTTTCTCAAGGTCCTGACCAAGACGGACGACCGGTTGTTTTACAGAAAATGCGAAAGCGAATCGTAAAACCAATTGATGCCTTAAAATCGGGTATAATCGATGCACCAACTGCTTCTTTGTTAGAAAATCGTGAGACTTTTACTGATGCTGACGGTGAACCAATAACTTTAGCTGATGCAATATCGCACAAAAAAATTGATGCTCAGTCAGGCAAGATAGTGGACCCTCAACGTGGTGATATTTTGAATATAAACCAGGCTATTGAAAGGGGTATTCTTGATCCAGAAGGTACAAATCATGTTTTAGTTCCTTTAAACAAAAGCTTGTCGATTCCACAACTTCTTATCCAAGGTCTTATCGATCCAAAGAGTCAATTAATTATCCACCCAGAAACTGGAGTTTCACTTTCGTTAAAAGAAGCAATCGTCTGTGAGATTGTGGATCAATTTTCTAAAATAAAAGAACCAACTGGTACTGTTGTAACTTTACAACAAGCAATTGAAAGTGGCTGCATTGACGATGAAAATTCAGCAGTAATAACACGTACAGGAACTGTTGACCTACTTACTGCAGTTAAACAGAATGTTTTCTTGAGTCAGGATGGTGACAAATCTCTTGCTAATATGCCAATTTTAGGTATGACTTTCCCTGTTGCTGTTAAACGTGGCCTTGTAGACGACATTGATGGTGACGTTTCACATCCGATAACTCACGAAAAACAACAAATTACTGATGCTATTGCATCACATTTTATTATGCCCGTACCGTATGCTCCAAATGCTGATGGAATTTTAATTGAAGAAGCACTAGCAGCTCATTTGGTTGACACCAAAGCTGGAACATTTAAATTTCCAAAAACTGGTGAAATTATTCCGCTTTCGGAAGCCATTGAAACGGGATTATTAATTATAAAACCTTTGCCTGAATTGATGGAACTATATGCTTCAGGTCCGGTAACTTCTGTCACTGAGACTAAGACTTCAGTTCACACAATCACAACAAAGACTATTGAGCTATTAAGTGGCTATGCATTAGTATCAGCAAATGAAGTTCGTAATGCCCAAACTGGTGAATCGTATACTCTCGAAGAGGCAAAAGGTTTTGGTATAATCAAAGATGAATCTCAGACACGAGAGCAATTCGCTACTAGAGAAATTAAAGTCAATTTCTCTGATGCTATACGTCGTGGTCTTGTAAATATAAGAGCTGGTACTTTTACTGATCCTTCATCTGGTACTATCATGCCCATTCAACAGGCTGTAGATGATGGTTTCTTAGAGGCAGGAAATGATGGCATTGCTGATGATGGGGACGACGCTGATGAAAATGTTAAAAAGGTCACAGAGTCTGAAAATATTACTAGTAATAAACAGTCGATTGTTTATGATACTCAATTGGGAAAAGCTCACACTTCAAGCATAGGCCTTTCTGAAGGTTCCGTACAACCTAAGACCGGGGAACAAAATCAACAAAATGATAATAAGATGAGTGTTAAAGGTGCCGCAAAATTGGGCTTATTGGCTGTCGTTGGCGCTCCTATTTTGGCAGGTATGGCTATTACCGATGCTGTCAAAAAAATCACCCGAAAAACAGAAGTTGATGCTACTGTAAATGTGACAAAAACTACAGAGAGTCCTAGAGTAGTTGAAAGCAAATCCGATTTTACGAAATTGGAATTGGAACCTACTCTGCTGTCAGAAATTCCTCAAAAATCTTCTGATTTATCTGACAAGAAACTCCAAAGTCCCGAAAAACATGTTACATTTGAGTTCTCTACAGTAACTGCAGAGCCTCCAAATACATTCGAGCAACGAATCCGCCTACCGTTAAATGATGCCATTTTGCAATCCAAAATTCAACCAAAATCTTGCAAAATTATAGTTGATGGAATAGAACTTGAGACTTCCGTTCAAGAGGCTCTGGACTTAGACCGAATCAATCTCACAGACATTGTGGAAATTATTTCGAAAAATCAAATTGTCTTAGTCGAAACCATTCAACCTGAAATTTCACTAACCGAATTCTTAACCATGGAACAAGTGGCAGAAATTGGTGCTTATGAGATTGATGGCGATTGCTTTATTGATCCACAAACCGGCGATCGAATATCTTTTGTGTCATTCATTTATGATTTAGGTATCTTCGATCCAGATCGAATTTACGTAAAAGATCAGAGATTAGACACATTCGAACCGTTGGAAGATGCCTTAGAATTACCATTGATTGATAGACATTCCGGTCATATGGTTGACAGTAAGACTGGTAAACGAGTCCCATTCTTTGAATGTATCAAACAAGGTTGGATTATACAGAAATCACCCAAGGATCTTGAAGTTTCTGACTTATCAAATGTGGAATTTGATCCTATCACAGGTGACATAAGTTTGAATGATGGTGGAAGAGTTCCAATTGAAGAAGCCATCGACTCTGGATTACTCAATGTTGATACAATCTCCATCAGAGATCCACTAACTTCAGAAATTATTCCAATGAGAGTAGCTATTGAAAAGGGAATTGTTGATCTGAAGCGTGGCGTTTTAATTAACACTCAAACGCATGAAGAAATCTCCATAGCTACAGCCTATTCTCAAAAAACTATTATTTCCGGCTCAAGACAACCAGTTTCTTTGGAAGCTGTTGTCAATCAAGGGCTCTACAATCCAAATACCGGTAAAATATTGGACGTCGCTGAAAATGATGCTGTCAATATTCGGGATTCGATTCATAAGGGTATCGTTGATCCTACAATATCCTTTATTAAAAACACAAAATCAAAGAGACTAGCCACATTAACCGAAGCACTCGACGAGAATTTAGTCGATAGTGACAAGGGAACAGTTCAAGACACAATAAACAATAAATTTGTAACATTAGACGAAGCAGTTAAGCAGAATATCATCTCAACAAAATCAGTTACATGGGATTTGATGGAAGTACTTAGTAAACAGTATTACAGTCCCGAAACGGGTAGAATTCTAAATCCTATGACAGGGGAACGAGATACGCTTCAGGAGTCCGTTGAAATGGGCTTCATAGATATATCATCCACATTAGTTAAAGATGATCAAAATGACACAGTTGTGAGCTGCACTGATGCTATTAAAGACGGACTGATTGACGCTACTAAGGGGGTTTTAACTCAACCTGAAATGACCTTAGATTCTGCACAACAGAAAGGTTATTTACTTAGTTCAAAGAAACCACTTTCATTGATTGACATTATTCTTCGAAATATGTATGATCCATTGACTGGTTTGATAACGGTTGATGGTGAAACAATGACTCTGGAAAATGCCATTGAGAATGGCTTAATCAAACTGAATGAACTAATCGTTCGTGATCCAATAACGGGAAATATTTATTCGTTGCTCGATGCTATACGACAAGGTATTATTCAACCGAAGGAGGGTCTTTATGTCGATGTTCATTCAGGCCTACAGCTGAATCTTCTAGATGCTCTAGAACGGGGCTTATTACTGCAATCAAAACGAAAATGTAGTCTTCCAGATGCTGTTTTTAAAGGACTGTATGATCCCAAATCCGGAACCTTCAGTAGTACATTGACCTCGGAAAAATTAACGACTGAAAGAGCCATTAAACGTGGAATCATTGATCCACAATCAACCATTGTAAACGTAAATGGAAAAGTATTGCCCTTTGAATTGGCTGTAGAAACTGGTTTGGTTAATGCACGACGCGGAACTGTTGTTGATGATCAAGGCAATAAAATTGATTATCGCGAAGCTTTCGATCGTGGCATATTGGTGGAGTGTCAGCCCCCTATTAGCTTGTCAGAAGCATTGTTGAAAGGTCTTTACGATGAAAAAACTGGACTCATAATGGATCCACAGACTGGAAAGCATTTAACGTTGTCTCAGTCGCTAGTTAAAAAACTAGTAGATCCTAATTCTGTTCAAATGAAAGATCAAAGTACGGGATTGTATAAGCCGATCTCTCTTTTCGAAGCTACGGAGAGTGGAATAATCAATGGTCAAAATTCACAAGTCCTGTTTAATGACGGGCGAATTAGTTTGAAAGAAGCTTTCGCAACCGGTCTTCTATCTGACACAAAGGCTCCGATAAGCATTCAACGAGCTATTCATCAAGGTCTTTACGACGACAAAACGGGAAAAATACATGATCCCCGTACGGGTCGAAAAATTACGCTATTCGAAGCAACGAGGAAATTTATTATCAATTCACAACTTCCATGTTACTTCAACGAGAAAGATGAATATCTATTGAGCTTGTCCGAAACTTGTCGTGCCCAATTGATTGATCGTCGTGAGGGAGTTTTTAGAGAACCAGGCAGTGACGTTTTCATTCCACTCAATCAAGCATTAGCTTTAGGACTTATTGTTGATATCGAAAGTGGAGGATTTGGGTTGTACGAAACCTTGGCGATGGGTTTATATGACAAGAATAGCAAATTAATTATTCATCCGGTACACAATAACGAACTGTCGCTGAAACAAGCATGCGATATCGATCTAGTAAATGCAATATCATCACTAATTAAGACATCTGATGGCAAATATGTCAAGTTAGATAAAGCTATTGAGCTTGGATGCATAAATGATGAAGAAGGAGTCTATGTACTTCCAAAGTATTCCATTGATCTGCAAGAAGCTCGACACCGTGGTTTGATTGTAACCAATCAGAAACTTTTGTCTATCGAAAAAGCAATTAAGAATCAGTTGTATCGATCAGATAATGGTAAATTTGTTGATCCTTCAACAAACACGTTTTACGATATTCAAGGAGCTATTGATTGCGGTTTAATCGATTCGGACACTACAGTGTTTAAGAATCTATTGACTGGGCAACAAAAGCCAATGAAACAAGCTATTGAAGAAGGTGACATTGACGTTTCCAGAGGTAGAGTCTTAGATCCCAAAAGTAAACGTTCATACAATTTTGATGTAGCCTTGTCCAATGGTCTTTTAGTTACTGTTGAACGACCACTAACCGGCAGAAATCTTATTCGAAAAGATAGCATTGATTCCTTTTCGTCAGCCTCAGGAAACAAACAACCACGTGAAATGAGTCTCGATGAAGCAATTCGTTACGAGATCATTAATCCAGAAACTGCTGTTATTAAAGACTCAACCACAAGTAAATTCAAAACTCTTAGTCTTTTAACGTCTGAAAAAACCATCGATTTAGAACAACGTGCTGTAATCGATCCGAAATCATTATTTTTTGCATTCGATCCAACCTTTGTGGTTTACGCGCGCGAGCCATTCTCATTTGACGAAGCCGTCGAATCAAAATCACTGAATTTGTCAACGGGTAAATTTACCGATCCTCTGGATAATGTTGTTCATACACTGAGAGATGCTGTTGCTATTGGACGTATTGATCCTGAATCAGCATTGATTAAGGATGGCGCCAAAAGGAAATTGGTACGACTTCCAGAAAGCTATCGAAAGGGATTGATCGATGCCGATAAAAGTAATGTTTTGGATACTACAACATCGAAATTAGTCAACTTAGAGACGGCTGTTGAAACTGGCTTGATCATAACACCAAAGAGAGCTTTTTCTCTTTTAGAAGCACTAAGCTACAGTTTATATAATCCAACGACCGGAGGATTTTCGGATCCATTTGTTACTACAAGTGTTATTGAACGACGTCGCTTAACACTTGCTGATGCTATAGCGACTGGCTTAATCGATCCGACATCAACAGTTGTTCGAAATTCTGAGAATAGCACTATTGTGCCTTTAGTGACTGCATTAGGAACAGGTTTAGTTGATCCGATTGCAGGTCGTTTAGTTGAAAGCAGTGACAAATCAATTGATTTGATTAAAGCAATGGAAACTGGACTTTTATTGGCTGCTGAGCAGCGGGTGAGTTTTGACCATCAACACAAACTCATCGATCATCGTGTTCAATTAATCTTTTTTGATTTTTTTCTTTTCCCTGTTTTAACTTTCATTTATTTATAAGATCTTGCCTTTCGTTAACACTAGTGATACAGAGAAATTGGTCCGTAATGTAAGAGAACTAAAATTAAATTGAAATAAAAAAGGACACTTCTCCAACTACTGTTCACGAATATGCATCCTATTTCATTTTACTTATTCTAATCACAAAGACATGCTTTGATGTTTCTAAATTGAATTTTCAAAATTTTTAATTTCTTTTCAAATTAGCATTTTGCTTTAGAGAATGGCTATAGATTTGCAAATTTCAGCTTATTTTTCTGCTAAAAAAAAATTGATTGGTGAGCCTTAACTCAAAGTGTATTTTATAAAAGATTGGACGCTGTTGCTTGTTATGGACAATTGAATTAAATTACCTTGCATGCAAAATACCATGTCACCACAAAATAAGACAAATTTGCAAGAAGAAATTATTTATTATCAATCACGATCACGAATCATTAAATTGCAATTCAAACCTACCTCACACAATTTTCTGTGGTTCGATAAAATTTGGATTTACCGAATGTTTAGGTCAGATTTGACGAAATCGCTGTTAATTGTTGTCAAAAGAGATTTAATGACGGTTGACTGAAGATTAGGGTGGCTTAATTTGTAAAACATTTATTTTCAGTTGCTTTAACCGATTTTGAGACATGTTCCAATTTCATAAACTTAAAAAAAGATCCCAAAAATTTACGAAACTCCAATCGTAAAACTGAAACATAATTTCAAACAACACACATAAATCTCCAATACTTTCGCACGGTCGACACATCCTTAAAAATTCCAAGAACTTGAAAAAAAGGACACAAAATTTCGATTGTCAGCTTTCTTTATTTGTTTGAGTTTGTAAGTGTTAAAACTTATCGAATTTTGAATTTAGGTGACAAGATTTTTTACAACTTATTTTTAATCAGAACATTATTCTGAGCAAAAACTTGTTCTACAGCACGCCTCGAAAATCTACCGTTTTTTTAATATATTTAATTGAAAAGCATAACAAAAGTGAAAAACTAAAATTCATTCTGCAAAGGGGTAAAGGAGTAGCTAGGAACAGATGGTACATTTTTCTTTTTATTAAATCGACGTTTTTAACCTTCAACAGTTAAATTTTTGTGGAGAAAAATGCTTTCCACTCCTACTCTAGGTAAATGGACCCTAGGAGCTCGTGAAGCAGTCGGGAAAATTCAAAATATCGGTAGAAGTGAGAAAAAGTGGTTGGAAAAAGTAGATAAAAGTTAAGAAAATTGGCGACTCTTTCCCTGGTGGCAACTATCAGTATTAGGGTGTTTAGATTCAGTACCTGTTTATTTGTGCTATTTGTATTTCTTCAAAATTTTTCCTTTTTCCGCATTCATGTATTGTAAGAGTTATCTGCACTCATTGAAGCACAAGTTTTTAACGGTTTTTGTTTTTGTCCACTTCGTTAGTGACACGCGCAATTGGAATAAGTAAAGACCGGCTAAAGCCCAGTGAAGGGCTTTTTCGGTTTGCTAGCTGCTAATTTCCCAAAATGTCGAGAACCCCATCAAACATTTGGTGACCAAAACTTGAAATACCTCAATTGCACTCATCGGGTATTTGTCCAAAAAATCTAATGGCAGACCTCCCCATCCGTCCACCTTTCAAATATCATCACTCTAGCACTTATACTTCCCGTAATATTTGATAAAATCATTTGCCCATCTCTTCCCCCTCCCCTTTCCAATTTTCATTGAAATTAATATGGTTCCTCCCTGGACCATTCCTAACGTTAAAAAAAAAAATAATGAAATCGGTCAACTGGTTCCCGAGATAGGAAAAGACAGGTAGACTAAGCAGCCACAATAAAGGAATGTTTCATTACAATACAAAATTATTGATACGAAAAATACTTTTTTTTTCAGCGGCGTGACTGATTTTCAAAAACTTTTTTTCTGAATTTCCCATGAAATTCTGGAGAAAGTATATTTCATAAAAAGTCGATAACTTTTAAGATTTGTTCACATCGTTGAATTTTAAAACCCAGAAAACCAAAAAAAGAATTTTTCTCATCAATACGTTTCGTATTATAATTTTTCCAATTGCGCCGGTCACTAAAGAATTATATAAAAAAAAAGTGTTTCAAGCAGTTGCGTTACTGAGAGCAGATAACTCTTACATACATACATATACGTAGCGGGAAAACGCAATTTCGACCCCCTTACCCTTAGCATGTAAAATATCATTTCTTGAATTTCTTTAAACTTCTTGAATTTCTTGAAAATTTTCCCAATAATAGGGCCTGTGTAGAACATTTCTTGCATCGATTAAAAACAAATTGCAAAAAAAAATCTCACTTGCAATCGTATAGATATTTTCTATGAACAATTCCACATTTATCAGTACAGTCCGTAATATAATTGTAAAAAAGTTTGCATTCAGCAAAATTCCATTCATAATTCTTGTCAGAATTTTTTACAATTATCTTACGGACTGTAATCTATATATTTCCTCCGCACAAATCTGAAATCGCTTCCAACATCCAAATAACCGGAATTTTTCCCGGAATTAATTTTTATCGAACCATAAAACTTTTTTCTTCACGTCACTACTTCTTTTCTGTTTTAGTTTTTATTTCATTTTCGATTAAGATCTATGTGAATCTTCTTATCTTCAATTTCAATTTTAAATAATCATTTTATTTTCAGCAACTTATACTTTACCTCCATTTTATTTTTCAGTTTTAATAAAAATGTTCGTAATGTTTGTTTAAACACATGTATGACCTTTCCTCCTGTTTCAATTTGATTTTAAAATAAGTTTGCATAAAAAACAAACTCCATAAATTATCATCCACAAACAATCATTAAAAATTATTCAGTGATACTAATGCTAGAAACATTTTCCGTTATATACTAAATTATTACATTAATGGTCTCGGCAATGTTATTCTTATTTATTAATATTTATTATAATTAATAATATTATATTTATTATAATTTTTTTAATTCGATTACAAATTTTTATGAACCAAAAAATTTATTAAGTACACTACATACATAGTAATAGCACACTTGAAAACGTTATTCATCAAAAAGTTTAATAATTTT
>JANVCI010000007.1:0-35755 GCA_026413465.1 Trichosia splendens | reverse complement strand
AAACGAACATGCGTGAATAAAAGTTTTTTTCCTGAGTCAGTATAAGTATTTGAACGAAAGTATGCATTTCTATCGATTTTCACGATTTTTTGCAGTTTTTGCTTTTGAGCACCACCTAGATCGCCTCGGATTCAGTTGTGCCCATACACACTTTTTATTGGGAAGTGGAAAAGAATTGTTTTACGCCTAGGGAGCCAACTATTTCGACAACTTAATTTTTTCATACTAAATTGAACCCCCCTAATTAACATGCGCTACAAGCAAATTAAGAGGTCAAGCAAACGTAAAAGCAAAATTTCATAAGGCAAAGCTTAAGATATTTAGTTTATCGAAAGAAACTTTAAAGCTAAAGAAAAATGCATTAGGCACAGGTTGATAAAGCAAAATTTCACATAGCGATCAGGCTAAAAATATTCCTAAAACACAGCAATAATTGAATGTCTTAATTTATTGTGTACCTTCAATTGTTTTTTTTTTTTAGCAAATCAGAGTCGCGTCCATTAATCTTAAAGGTAATATTGTGGTCAATAAGGGCGCTTTGTTAGGAAATTATTTTTATGACTTACCAACAATCCAAATCGACGACAAAACCATTTCCAATATCCTGATTCGGAGTCAGTCGCTTTAACCTCGTCAATAAAAGCGGTCATCTTTTGTTCTATTAATTCGCATTCATACGATGTGGCATAAGTTTTTAAAGTTAATCGTTCATAAAATTGTTGAACTCGACCATGGCCTTCATTGCCTTCATTTATTTCACTTAAAATTTCACTAAGAGAAACATATTGAAACGCTACTTTTTTTAATTCGTACATTTTGGAATCTCTATACAACTGCAAGCTCCAGTTTCTTAAGTACTTTAAAGATTGCTGATTGATCAAATCTGGATTTTCCAACAAAAATTTTTTCGAGTCTGCAAAGTCGATTAATCCAAATATATTTAATCTTTGTTCTTGATCTATTATATCTTGATCAGCTAATTCCGCCTTTACTATATCTACAAATCTGACGGTTTGTGCACCTAACGATATTGTGAAACTGCCATCAGTACGAATTTTGTCACAAAATTTGTGACCTGCTCCTAGTGCAATGATTTCTTCTAGGCAAACGGCACGGGAGGCTGTTCGATGGATCATGACATCGTTGTTATTTTTGTGCAGTTGAAGACAAAACTCTTTTAAAAATTTCACTAATTGGCGATTTGTCAACATATTTGATGAGTCTACAAATTGAGCAGCTTCTTCCAAACTATCAATCATAACAAATTTTTTAAGATTTTTTAATTGTTCTATTACAACCGATGTATCTGTTTCGGACGAATCTCCATACGAAATGAAACTTTCAACTTCTTGTTGACTTACATCCACAACAATATTTATAGCTTTGATTATAATCGATTCATTTTCTCCAACTGAAAGAAACATTAAGAAGATTAATCTAACAACTAAATCGTGAAATGAAACGTTTTATTTAAGAGGGCAAATGAAGTCCATCGTTAGACCCGTACGAAGTACGAGTCTCATAGGTTCAGCTTAACGTATGTAACATTTGGAATCGGGACCCCTGGATAACTCGAGTAAATCGCCGAGAAATGGCCAAAAGAGTGGTGAGAATGGCCTATTTTGGGGAGTCTTGAACTTGAAATGCTAATATCTTGGGATTTAGCGGATCGATTTGCATGCATTTTTTTTTCCAGAATAGAGGAAGGTGAGAGGAGCAATTTTACCGAACATCAAATTGCTCCTTGTGCCATAGGAACCGAGGCAGACACTGAAGAATGGTCAGAATCGGGACTACTCGACCGTTGTTAAATTTTTCAAATATGGTCACGATAACTGGAGTAAATCTGAACAGATTTTGATGAATTTTTTTTTAATGTTGGAAATTGTCTTTGGAATTGAGTCACAAATGTGAGACCATACCTCGATACTACCTTAGGGCCGTACCTCGGCCCTAGTAGATAACTCGAGAAAAACTGGACCGATTAGAATGAATGTTTTTCTTAAATATTGGTAATGGTCTTTGGAGTTGATTCACATATGTGGACGTCCATCAGGTTTTCTGGGTTCCCTTCTGGATTTAAGGCATGGAGAATATGTCCTCGTGTGAGGTTTTGAACTGGGATGAGTCCACCTCTTCCCAGGTCTAGAAGCTAGGTCTTTGAGGTTTTAATTAGATTTGATCAACTGACATTGATTAAAATTTGTATTTTGTACGAGTTTCGGAATTGACTTATAGGCGATTTCCTGTGTTATGTGACTTTGGAATTGTTATATGTAAGTAGACAGTTATGTACGTGCTTATAGGTTTATGTATATATGATATTTAAGGGTTTTGTTTTGTAAAGACTTTGAGAGGGCTAGTGATAGACGGTTCGTACGGTTCCCTTATGTTTCGTTTCGTAGACAAAAATTAACACGAATCGAAAGTGGACACAATTTTGTTTTATCATATATTGCACAAGATATAACAAAACTCACCGTAGTCTCTTAAATATTTTTTGTCATTTAAGACTGATTTATCATAACTTAACATCTGTTCTTTTGTTTCGATTTTAATATCAGCAGCAATATGGTCTTTAAAACGACGCACTATCATCTGAGAACAAAAAAAAACAGTCACAAAAAACACAATCCTTATTTTATTGTTGAACAAAACTTACATCATCCTCAACTGTAAAATGGTGGTCTTCTGAATTCGTTTTAACTATTACACGGACCATGTTATTTGCCTATTTTTGAATGACAAAAAAAACTGCCTGTTAATACTTGTCTGTACATTTTGCTACATACACACGAAATAGAAAATACATTACTAAGAATTATTCTTATATCTATAATTGAGTGGGTGAAATCATCTAGCTTAGTACTCTACATCATAAAACATGTGAATATTCTTTTCTCACTGAACGTGTGAACATTCGTTTCCCACAGAATTCAATGTACATTTCTACAATAGCAAATAAGGGAATGACGCTACGAACAAAAGACTATTCTTCGATTGCGGTTAGAACAGAACCATTCATTTTCCATTCATGTCGATAATTTTTTTTGTCCTGAACTGCAATCGAATTTGTGAGTCTAAGTTCGAAGATGAGCAAAAACGTTAGGCCAATACCAAATTTTCGCGGGAGGAGAATTTTCGCCAAGGAGTTTTTGGCAAATATCTTCAGAACTATGTGTCATACAAAGTTGGTTTCAAAGGCAAAGTTGTAGATGGTGTCAGGCTGCACAAAAGTTGACCACTTCCATCAGTTTTTTTGGGTATTTAAATAAATAAGAGTATTTGAGTTGATTAATGTAAGGATAACACGGGAAGGCTATGTATACGGTCGTACGGGTCTTTAAATTGCATCCAATTTACTTCTATATGTTTTACTTTAATTATGCGAATGCATGTCTTTCACGTAAATTATACATGATCCATGCATATTATACATTACGTTGTCCGTTATAATAATAGGAAACGTGGCGATAAGAAAGGTGACAAAGTTCTTATATCTTCGAAATTTTTGTGGTGGTGTCTTCGTTTCACCTAAATCCCTTTACACAGTTACGTCAGAAACAAAATTAGACAAATGTATTTTATCAGTTGGAGGGCAGTAGGTGCTAACTATAAAGTTATGGTTGTAGATGTTGGTAGAGAATACTCACACCTACAATGAATAGTATTTCTAGTACAACAGTAAAATAAATCAATTTTTGAATGTAATTAATTGTCAGTAAAAATACGCCTCGTACAAAATACATAAAACCGCGAATTCTATGAATAATTTAATTAGAAAAAAAGGAGTTAAAATTAATTAAAACAAAAATTATCACACGTTATCCTGATTATTCATGGGACCATTTGAAGGCTATATTTTTTACGTTGCAATTTGGCAACGGGCCACAAGCAAATATACAATGCTCCGACTGTAGCACAATTACAAATAAAGTTGTAGTGAAAAAAGCTGAAAAATCAAAATGAGCCGAAACAAAAACAATAAAACAAACAGAGCGGTAGCTCTTCCCTGATCTTACAACCTGTAAAAATACTTTGCCATACAGGTTTTTTTTTTTGTGGCAAAGCTTGAAACACACACAGGTGTATAAAATTGCTATTCGTTTGCATTTTCTGTAAATGAAAATTATAATCACATTAAATGTTGGAAGCATTCAGAAGGTATGATAATAATACGAATCTTAATATAGGAAGGCTCTTGAAAAGAAATAAAAGTAAAAATTAAGTTATTTTCTTACAATTTTCATATCTTCAATAAGACCTATTGGAATCGATAAAATTTATAATAAAATTGAATGAATTTGGAATGATGTAGCGAACATAAGTACAACCTATAAGAACTTAAATAAATAATCCTTCGCAACGAAAATCAGAAATTCCTCAAAAAAAATTATTTCACGAGTACATTTCTTAAAACCAATTTTAATATCCCCTTTTTTATTTGTTTAAATTATATTTTGAAAGAAAGTCTTAAGAATATTATAGTTAAAGCGTCCTCAATTACAATTTCGTAGTCAACCTTATTTCATCCGGAATCCGGTTCCGGCTAACTTGAGGTCGAACTCCGAAATCCGGACTGCCGGAACTCAGTGCACGCTTCACAACCTAATTTGATTCAAGTGGACACATTCAGCCTGTTCATGTGTTCATACTTTCTTAATTAGCCGATTTAAATGAATTTTTCAAAAATTTTGGTCAGCCGGAACCGGCTGGTTCCGGCCAACTTGATTGTAACAAAGAACAAGGGGAGAATTATAAGCGAGAGTCTACTTTGTGCTTATATAATTGAGATAACTCTACATTATAGAACAGAAAGAACGTGTCACAAATAGCAAATTTAAAATTTGCTTAAAACGTAATTGATATCTCAAGAAATGAATTTAGAATGATCGCATAAATGACAGATGATTCGGCTTTCTTTTTTCCTACTTCTCTTTCGTTCCATTTAAGGTCGTATCATTTACAATTAACCTGATTTCATCTTATTCTTAACGATCATCCATTAGCATCATCCAATCGTACTTGGCTTCATCATGTATGTGCTATCATTTGTTATGCTGTTGCAATTTGTGGATGACTTAGTTTTATGCGCACAATGAAAGTGTGGTTGAAATATCGTACCTGTTGCAAAGAGCTCTAAATAGGCTGATTAGAAAATTGGATGAAATCGATATGGAGGTGAATCATACATCTTAAGCTATGTGGTTTGAAGCACATGACTGTTATTCACCAGTCATCAGGATGGAGGATAAAAGGTTGGATTTTGTCAAGGAATATAATTATTTGGGCATATGGATTGATGATATGTTAAAATTCGATTGTCATATTGGAAGATTAATTTTACTAGCTTCAAAAACAGATTGAATATATTGAAAATTATTGCTGGAAATAAATGGGGTGGACATCCAATCACGATGTTGAATTTTGTTTAATCAACAATTAGAGCCAAGATTGATTATAGTTGTTCGATTTATGGATCGAATTCGAAATTATGGCTGAAAAAATTAGATTCTATCTATAATGAGAAGGAGTGTGTAAGAACGAGTATAAAAGCTTTGAGAACGACTCCAATCATTGCGTTAGAGATATAAACGGGATCTATGCCGTTGATGCTCAGGAGAGAATGGATTGCTCGACGGGAAATTGTTAGGAGTTTTTTGTTGAAACTTCCTATAGCTGTGTTGATTGAATCGAGAGATCTTGTTTTGGTTAGGACAAGTAGGAAATTTACGTTTTTGGAAATGACGGATCATTACATGCGAGAGATATTGTCATCGATGCGGATTATAGAATTAGCGACAGTGAAGCCGGTGAATTTGAGAATCGTTACGTCACTACTCAAGATTCAATGGGTTTGAGTAAGAGAGATTTAAAGACGAGTCAGTGAAAATGGCTGGTACAGGAGGTGATCGATAGGGATTATAGTGACTATTAGTCGATGTACACGGATGCATCTAAAGCGGACGGGTGTGTTGGTATCGGGATAATTGATTTGAGATCAGTGGATGAAAGTTTTAAGCTGCCAGACTTTCAGATAATGAATGCGGAGATAGTGGCCATATAGACACCTTCCAGAAAAAAGAACGTATCCTGAATTTTTGTTGTTTTGCATGTTATTTGGATCAAAATTATGTCAAATTTGACATAGTTTTGATCCAAATAACACGCAAAACAACAACAACTCAGTATACGCTATTTTTTCTGGAAGATACGAGGCAATTTCGGTATCAGCTCGTGCTTCTAACGACAAAGTGGTGATTTTTACGGATTCAATGAAAAGTTGTGAATTGATTGAGAAAGGAAGTGACACTAATTATCTCATTAATCACATATGGAGAAAAATTCAATCCATTGGATATAATGGATCCCGAGTTATTGTGATATCAAAAGGAATGAAGCTGCGTATAAAAATGCAAATTTAGGATGTAAGGACAGCAATTTTGGACATGAAAATTACTTATTGAAATGTTTTGGTGAAATTGGAAAGGAAGAAATATTGAAATGGCAACAAGAATATGGAACATTCCGTTTAAATCGTGACAAATGTAACGCAACTAACGAACATAACTTTTGAACTATTTCTCGCACAAAGTATTAATAGGGCTCGTTGGAAAGCATTTTACACAAGCTTTCGAATGAGCTATATACGAACTTTGTGCGAAAAATAGATACTTTGTTATCTATGAGTAAGGGATGTCATCATTGGAAAATTCAAGCTGAAATCTTAATTTGACCATGGTTTGATAAATTAACTTTTAATGGGCTAGAAATTAAATGGCTGTAAAGAATAAGGACGGGACATGGATTATGTGGAGTGCGTAAATTACAATTCAAATCGGAAGAAACGGATAAGTGTGATAAATGTGAAATAGTGAACAATCTACGACATATGATTTTAAAATGTGATAAATATAAAGACGAAAGACAAAAATTTAATCAAATAATAAAAGTGAAGACTTTGGACGAATTAATGAGTGGAATTGTGATAAAGAAATATAGACAAATAACTAAATTTATAAATCAAACTGGGTTGTCATTTTGAAAATGGTAATTGACATGGTCACATGACAAACGAAAGTTATTTGAGAGATAAAACGAAAAACTAATGAGCCAATGATGTAATGTTTTATTCGAATAGCCCTGGTTAGCTTAAATAAGGTGACCTCTCCACAATACAAAAAAAATGCTTCAATTAATTTCACGATAAATGACTTAGATGATCCACGCAAAATTTTGACTAAAAAAGTCGAAAGGTTAGGGAAAAAATGAAAATAGTAGCTACAATAGTCGGGTTGGCAATGAAATGAGTTTTTCATTAACTTTTTACCCGATTTTATGTAAAGCTTAGTAGCTTTAGTAGCTTTATAGCGATTAAGATTGCCTTATCGAAAATGTAAAAATAGCTCAGGGATAGAGCACCCGCAAGCGGAGGTGCAAGTCGTGAGGTCGTCTCCCCGCCTGTATTGAAATTTTTCATTTCACAATTGATTTTCTATCAAAATAAAATTTGTAAAAAATGTTCCATGCATCACGTGGATCACGTTGTACAGGATTCATCCGTACATTCATATTCAAATATAGACATTACAACGGCTCATTATATTATACCAGTATAACTGATCGTTTATCAGTTTGTTAAACCATGAATAAACCATGAATAAAATCCAATATTATTTGGTATTTTACCTTTATTTGCTACAATGTATTACACATCAACTGGATGATAATATGACAAAGAGATCGAGAACATACATGTTCCCGCTTATATAAACATAAACTAATTATCTAATTACATGATAGATGGGGTTTAACAAACTGATAAACGATCAGTTATACTGGTATAATATAATGAGCCGTTGTAATGTCTATATTTGAATATGAATGTACGGATGAATCCTGTACACACGTGTCCAATTTTATCAGTCTTTTCGCTGACCGTTTTTGCTTGGGCATCATTGATGAACATCGTCTATGCAAATACGCCGCCGTTTATCGAAGTTGTTTGGAGCAGACCAAGCCCTCCTCGTTCACTTTACCCATTAATCTCGATAAATATAAATCTTTTCTAACTACGAATACTTGTGATTAGCCAAAACGGAATCATGGGAGTAGAAACAGTTCCCAAAAGTTCTAAGTTTTTATAATTTTAAGATTTTTTTGGTGGATGAACACAATTCTTCGCAATCATGTTGAAAGTAAAATTAAATGAAAATGCGCCGCAGGCTTACTTTGAAATGCGAAATGCGTTCAAAAACAACTGTTTCTGACGATTTTTCAATTGTTTTTAAGAGATTTTGAAAAAAGTGCGTAAAAGGGTCGGAAATAGTTGCAAACAGTTGAGAAATGGATCGAATAGTTGCAAAATTTTTCAGATCGAATTAAAAAATTCAAAGGAAAATGGTACAGTTACAGCTAAGGACATTCATTCGTGAATACGTGAAAGAATTAGAATATATCAAAGTTGACCAGTTCTGGTGTAGGTTGTCATGTAAATGAAAAGGGAAAAATTCCAGTTTAGGGGTAACGCCTATGAGGGGGTGGGGGAGAGAAAATGTATTATTTTAGCGGATTTAATTTCCCCAAAATTGGAATTTTACCGTGAAAAGTTTGTCTATATGCCGAAACTCATTATGCAAATTCATGGATGACCACAATCACAAATTTGTTTCCACTAATGCTAATTTGATAGCAAGCAATCGCACTTATTTATAAACTACCTTTTATTATCAAAATATAACCTCTTGAATTATTTATTTATACTGTAAGTCATGAAAACAACAACAAACAACACATAATATCTCTATTGTAAATTCCTATTTTCTATTCAAAATAACTCACTCACTCGATTGTTATTGAAGATTAACAACTAAGAAAACGGTATTACTTACTTTTTCACAACATAAACAAGTTGCGACCAAGTGTGATCACAACAACAGTGTAGAGGCAACAACAGTATAAGACAAAAAGCTTTTGGATTTTGGATATGTTGATTCAGAGCATTCGATCAGTGGTGTGATAAGAGTGACAATAATATCCCAATAAACGTTGTGTTGCAACACAATTGTAAAATGTCAGATTATCACATACGAAAAAAGGATAAATGTAATAGATCAACACATAAAAAAACATATGTAGGTATCGTAACTAGTACAAAAATTCGAGTGAACTATATTTATATCCGAAGCTAGATTTTTAAAATAAAATAGTTAATAGATTTTTTCGACGGTTTTTTTACGAATCGCAGAAGTGTTTAACATTTGGTAGGGATAAACCAGTTGCTCAGTAAAGTTGTGTAAATTGAATTCGTAAATGTATATTTACACGATCGTAAATATTACTTTGTCTTATGTCAAAATATTACGATGCTATAGCGCTACACTCGCGTAAAATTTCACTTTACAAACCACCATGTTCCTTCTGATTTTTTGAGTAAAATAAAATAAAATTAACTCAAATCATTTACACACTTTACACATATTTTTGAATTCAGCCAATCAGAGAGCATGCTTCTCGAAGATGAATGATTAATGTCAGGTAAATACATGAAGATAAAATAAATGCGACGACATAACCAGCTATTTGACTAAGGGATCGTTCATAAATTATGTAACGCGTTACGGCTATTTTTGTCACTTTCTAATTCAAGCTTAAGCATATCTTTCATCTCTTTCGCACGCGTTACATGGTTTATGCATGGTCCCTAAGCATAATCATATTAGAGAGTGCCATTGTGATGCTTAAGACTTAATTTGTTTGAATTTTTTTCTTTTGTTCGTGCGAGAATTCCAATCGACAGAATGTTGACATTTATTTGACGTATGCGACACCTTGTATCATCTGTCGCCATCATTCGAAAGTTGATTTTCACTTTGGTGCCGTACACAGAGAAATTATGCCTAATGGCGTACACATGCCGCAGGCAGAATAAGCATGTGAGAAACCATTAATGTCATTGCGCCCGCTTGTGTCAAAATACATTTGCATTTTTGAGAGAATTTTCTCCCATAAGAGCATCCACAACGGTGTTCCATTTTCAGGTTTGTTTCATAATTTTGTAGTATTGAACGAAGAATTTTGAAACTTAACGAAAATCTAACGCGCAATGGTAGTTTCAAAACAAAGTCAAACTTCAAAAAAATTGACTTTAGGCAAACCGAGTTCCATAAGATCCCATTTGATTTAATAAAATATATATAATTTTAATGAAAAAGAGAATCCGTATCGCATAAAGCTGCTATTAAACCAAAGAGTTCTACTCGAGAGGTGGCATGATGGCGCTGACGATCAAAGGAAACCACAAAAATGTATGGGAAACCAGACATGTTGAAACGACAATGCGCCACCACGCCACCTCTCGAGTAGAACTCTTCGTATTAAACTGAATTGATTAAAACCTTAAATTATTTTTTTTTATTGAGAAATGAAAATGTTATTCCACTTTTAAATTTCGAGTTGATAGGAAATGATGTTGAAATTTATGTTTCAATTCATGTTTAAAATGTTTGCTGGTTTAGGTTTACATTACACATGGTTGAGGGATATGTTTGTTACAAAATTTCTCCCTTTATACTTGCGTACTGAGATTTTGTGCTTTGTAAATTGTGCAACTTGATCATTGTTGATATCGTTTGGAAAGGTTTTTGCCATATATTTCGTTTTTAATTGTTTCCTCGGGTATTTTGTTTATGTGTAACTGACGTTCGGAACTAACATTTGGAACACCATTGTATGCGTAAGTTCCATTTGTTTTAAACGTTCGTTCAAATGATCAAAAATCAGTTCCAAAATTAATTAATATTTGAAACTTAAAAATGGAACACCGTTGTGGATGCTCTAACGAAAACGTCAACACCAGATACTGATGCTTTAACGAAAACGTCAACATCTCGCAAAACTAGAGATAATCGTTTTTTGTCTATATAATTTTTAATCTGACCCTGACCTTTTGTTGAAAAGTAAACCGCGAGGTGTTAAAATTAATTTGATAACACATTATGTAACTTTCGAATAGTGAAGCGGTAGTTACATTAGAGATGCGATGCGAATGTTCTGTCACTATTTTCACATAAACGAATTAAACGAGTTAAAAGAACATAAACGAGTTAAAAAAAGAGAAAAAAAATCGCGTGCGAATTTTTTTTCTCTTCTTTTAACTCATGTTCGTTTATGTGAAAATAGTGATAGAACATTCACATCGCGTCTCTAATATAACTAACAAAATAGAGAAGTAAAAGGTGTTAGCGCAATTTGCTTGTCAAAAAATTAGAAAGAACAAAACAAAAAAGAAAAAGAAAATTAAGAAATAAAAGTTTAAAAAGGAAATAACAAAAATTAGAATTGAAAAGTTAAAAATTATGAATCATTATGAAACACAATCCAAACAAATGTGATGATGAGGTGATTGCTCTTTCACAGATCGTGATCCGTGGGGAGAATTGCGGATCTAACACGATTACGAAATATGTCTCTTGACGCTGTGTTAAGAAATATATTAGAAAAAGAGTTTAATACGCGACACAGGTTATTAATGGGTTCATAAGAGCCATAATCGGTGCGGTGTCGAACTACACGCAAATACCCATGCACCTGCAAACCCACATCGGGTTGATTGATTGTTACCAATGAACGAAGATAAGGGGCGGCAATAGATGGTGGAATTTGTTGTATGTTTGTCCGTATTCAGCTATGAAAAAAGGGAGGGCGCTGACAACATCAGGTCTTTTAGTTTTATGTTTGTCCGTATTCAGCTATGAAAATGGATAGGATGGCGCTGACAACAACCGGTGAATATTACCTGATGCAAACCGATGCAAGCCACGATCTATACGAGCATTCAGCAGGTCGGACATGAAAAAAACACTTAAAATAATCCACCTTCTGGACAGTTCTTCAATTCCAACCGTTCTACAACGAGAAGCATAAGAAGGTAACCGAAAATTATCATCACGCCTGATTGTCCTCCTCAAGACATACATTACAAATTCATCTAAATGACTCGGCCTTACAATTGAAGAACAGCTTTTGCAGTCCGAACAAACGAAAAAATATAATTTTGGGGTAGGTACTCACAGACTGTTTAGAAAAATCAATATCCACAGTACTGTGTCCATAGGAGCTGTTCCTGCTAATAGTCTTTTCGATAAACTCTTCCAACAAAGATGAAATAATCATAAAATGTACTCAGATATGAAGCATTTCAGACTTGTGAACTTGAAAAAGAATTGAGTGCCTTCATTTATTTCGGATGTTTATTGTGTTTTCTCCATAAGAAAAAACTCGACTTAGCTCAATTTTAGATTTCGTTTTTTATTTGTGCCAAATATTTCACTTACCAACAACGGGCAGCATTATCAATGGCTGTAAAATATTCTATTCTAAAACGCTTGTATCTATTGAAATCATATTTAATATAGAGCAAATGGGATGGGCACGGCAGCATTTCCATTATTTCGAGCTGTATGAAAAGTTAGCGACATCTCCACTATTTAGAGCTTTGGAACTGTTCGAAAAACGTTTTTGCTGCAAATATTAATATCTGCCTTTTTATTCAAAACCACCAGAATAAATTCGATGTTCTACTCAAATAATTTCTCTCACTCTGCCGACTGACCTCATAGGCTCCGTAATGAGAAAATAACATGTTGTAGAAGAAGAAGAAGAAAAATATTGTTTATATACTTTGGACTGACCTTACCTATCAGATAGATGGTTCGCTTGGATACGCTTTCCACATTATTCACATAATCGTTGAGACATGTACTGTCAAGCGATTAATACTGCGCAAGAATATGATAACGAAAATGTTCTTCAACATATTTTAAAAATTATAACTGAGTTTCTGGAACTTTGCAAACATAAATGTATCGCTGATACAATCATCGAACATAGAGAGAGAGAGAGTTCCCAATGGAAAATCAATCATGTTGAAATAGAGTCGCCTATATGTAATAAACACCAAAATATTTCTTTTTTGAAAACTATTTATTGTCATTCCCAATATACAAAGTGTTATGAATTATTTAGATCATTGTTGTGTTCTTATCAGTAGGCCATAGTTGAAGGCAAAAACCACAAACGTTTGATTTGATAAGAGTTTGTACTGCAAATTTCGAAAATAATCGGTTATCTCACAACGAGAATATCTTCGCCGTATTTACATGAAAAGATTTCTTTTGCGTCCCCTGGAATACATCCGAAGTCACAATTACATCCAAAAACGTTACAATCTCCGACTCCACAGAAATAAGTCACAGGCAGTTCCCCATTACCACATACTTGTACTACACAAAGGTTCGGAACATCACTAAAAGGAGCGCAATCCAATTGGGTGACACTATATGCACTAGAATAATCTGAACATGATTTAGTTTTGTTCAAATTAACAAAAACAACTTTTTCTGTATAGCAACACTCAGGACGAACGTGGTAAATGTAACAAAGACTTAATAAAAATAAGAAATAATATTTAGTGCCCATCGTTAGCTACAAAATTTAACGTCAGAAGGTGAACGTCTCGTGAATGTGGTCGATATGGCAACGCGATTAACTATTAATGAACTATCATATAACGTTCAAAACAAAAAATTAATTTCTTCTAATTTTTCGGAAAAGAGGTCCTCCCAGATATGTAAACATTAAACAAAAAATAATTTTTCACTCAGACAAAAAAATGATTATGAACTCGTTTGAAAGCTACTGAAAACTGAACCCATCTATCAGATACTAAAATTTTCTCGGACTTATTATGGTTTAATTTTGGGGAGTCGGAATACAGTTCAAAAATTTGGGAGATCCTTCAATCTTTTTGAAAAAAATAAACTGAAAAAATTTATTTAAATTGTATGAAAGTTCTAGGGGGTGAGAAAGAAAAAATTCGACAGAATTTTTTTCGTAAAAACAATACTATATTGACATGCAGATAAAGTTGTGATAGCGAGTCGATTTTTAGCCCCGTACGAAGTATGTGGTCTAGTGGGTTTATCCTTACGTTTGTAACATTTGGATTTGAGACCTCGGAATGGGGGCTCCACTCTAAACTCCGAAAAGTTATCGGGAAAAATGCAAAAAAAATTGTGTCCGTCTGTCTGTCTGTCTGTCTGTCCCCCTTTAACTTGAGTAAATATTAACCAATCTTCCTGAAAGGTAATCGAAAATTAGTGTGAATTTAGAGAGCGACGCGAAAGTGACAGCGCCAAATTTTTCTAATACGGTAACCTCAAATTTCATTCATATACGCAGGCAAAATTGAATGAATTCAATTTTACCAACGCGAAAGTGACAGTTGAGAACAATGAAATTATAGGTAATATTCGCATTAGGTGTTTTTCGCGTCTCTCTCTAAATCCACACTAAGGTATCAAGTTCGAAGATGAGGAAAATCGGTCGAGTGGTTCCGTAGTTCTGGGCAAAAGGGTGGTCAAAAGTGCTGTTTTTGGGGGTCCGTGAACCTGGAGTGCTATTATTTCGGGATTTAGTCGACCGATTTGTACAAAGAACTCTTTGGCTTAAATTTAAATCAGATCTTGGTTAGACCATTCCGCATATAAAAAAAAATCATCGTAATCGGCTTTTTGAATCGTGCGCAATCGCTAATAAGGCTTGGCACAAGGTGACCAAGGGAACCCTGTTATTTCTCTCTCTCTATCTCTCCCTACAAAAACACGCATTTGCCGATTGACCTTACCTATAATATAAATGGTTTGCTTGGATACGCTTTCCACATTATTCACATAATCGTTGAGATTTGTACTATCAAACGACTAATACTACACAAGAATACGATGAAAAAATTTTTCTCCAACATATTTTAAAAATTATAAGTGAGTCAGTGAGTTAGTCTGCTGCGAAAATGGAAGTATTTCAAACGGAGAAATATTACATTTTCGTCAGAAAGGACGAAAGTCTGTGGTGGAACAGAAAAACGTCTGAATTCACATTGAAAGCAGGTAAATCTCGATTTAATATGTTTTGTTCGTGCAAAGTTGTTGTTGTTTTTTTGTTTGTTGTTGTTTTTCGTGTTCCCAATTCGTAATCACAGTTATACCGGGCTGGGACTTGTCTTCTGTGGACGACATCGAATGTATTGGAATATGTGCAGGAATCGTTGGTATCATATCATTACCAGGTGTATATTATTATTTTTTATTTGTTATCCTGTCATCCCTAAATTCATACCACCATGTGTACCAGTTAGCCTAGACCAACTGATACATGCTAGCACAAATGCCCAATCCGGTATGAATTCCGCCCATGGAGCGACTTCAAACAGATTTTACAATATTAGGGATCGATGATACTCGGAGTGACGCTCTTTGTGCCTATTGGTTCCGGAAACCATGGAAACCGACCCGTTTCAGGAGAAACGGGGGAAATACAATTTCAATAATTCCGTTTCCCTACTTTATATAATGCAAAAACTAATTCCAATAATGATAATCATAATTAAAGTACATATGGCCGATCCATGTTGAAGTGACGCGTGATACGTATGCATGAATCAAACACCAGCCCAATCAATTCCGCATAGCAACAAACTAATAGAATTTATTCCGTTCTTCTAATCCAATCTTTCAAAGACTTCTTGAACCCTATTATACTAACAGAGCTACGAACATTGTTTGGGATGGAATTCCAAAATCTAATGGCTGAGTAGCCAAAAGTACGCTTATGAAACTCATTATTGGGCCTAATCATATCCAACTGACCATTTGTTCTAGTTCTACGACTTTCAATCACAAATACATCATTCAAATATGGAATAGCTTTCACATTCAAGTGCTTATAAATCAGATTGAATCTTAGCTCGCACCTCTGGCGTAACAGTGTTCAACCTCTCACGATACTCAGTGATATGCTCATTTCGCTTTAAGCCATAAACATATCTTATTTTGTCATTATCGACAACTAAAATCCTATTTTCCTCCCCGATAGTACCATGCACACCCCATCCATATGTCACAACATTACCATAATCTAACACCGGATCAACCAAGGCATTAACAATGTCCCTCTTTATATAATTCGGGATTGTGTTTCGCGTATGTCTAATACGACTCAACACACCATACGCTTTCCTAATTTTCATGTCATTGTGTGCTTCGAACGTAAAGTTCTCATCAAAAATAACCCCAAGATTCTTCTTCGTCTTGCAGTATTCTAGATCTACCCCAGAAACTTGCAATTTGTCAAGAGTACTGAAATCAATTTTGTCTATATTTGCTTTTCAACCAATAATCATAACTTCAGACTTAATAGGGTTCATCTGTAAACCACGTGAAGCTAAGAAATTGTTGATCCGCTCTACATCTGAATTGGCTAACGAAATACCCTGCTTCAACTCTTCTAACGCTACTGCCAATATCCCCTGAAGATCATCAGCAAATAAAGATCCCATTAAGTGCTGGAGAATGTCTAAGACACCGTTAATATACATAGCAAATAACGTTTGACCAAGATTCCACCCCTGTAAAATGCCGTTAAGAATACTAATGACACCAGAAACCTCACCGTTAGCCTTAATCTGTTGAGTAACATTACTCAGCATCGCCTTAACCAAGCTACAAGACTTAGAATCAAAGCCGTACGATTTGCAGACCTCTATAAGCCCATCGTGTGGCGTTGAAGGGAATGCACTCTTTACATCGACAAAAACAGAAATCACTACCTTATTCATACTGATAGCCTTCCTAATTACTTCAGAAATTTTTAATAGAGCCATACAACAACTATACCCAGGCCTAAACCCAGACTGACGTTCTTGCAATAAAGATTCAGTTTCCAAATAATTTACAACTTGCTCATTTAAGATACTTGCAAAAATTTTTGCAATAACCGATACTATGTACGTTGGCCGAAAATCTGCAATCGATTGCGGATTAGAAACTTTGTTAACTGGCCTCATTAGTACTTTATTCCACTCAGTGGGATAAACACTATTCCTAATGCAATAATTAAAAATGAAAATAATCGGCTCAGCTATTTTATTTATTATCAATTTTAAGAATCTAAGTGGTATACCATCAATACCAATCGTATTACTCTTAATTTTATTAAAAGCGTGAAAGAAAGAACCTCTATTTACTTCCGAAAAGCTGAACTGACTGTTAGCATGCGTTAGACCTAAGTTATTTAAATCTGCTCCATTCGAATTATGAATAGAGGCAAAAAAACTATTAATTTCATTTAAATTAAAATTACCCAAAACATCGTCATCATTGGAATCTGAATCTTTACCAACACCCTGCTCCTTAATCACTCTCCACACATCCTTAGTAGATTCACATTCAGCCACTCGCCTTGCAAACTTCTGCTTTTTACACCTACGAACTAACCGTTTAACCACCCTGTCTGTTTCCTTCTTTGCCCCTATAAGTAAATCCCCTTCACCTTCATCCACCGTAGCATTATTGACAATGTAATCTTTCCATTTGTCATAAGCTACTTTCCGCTCATTCAAAGCGCACTTGATTTCGTCATTAAACCAAGGTTGTGGAGTATGCCTAATTACCCTAGTTCGCACAGGAAGAAAACGATCCACCAGACCACACATATTCGCATTCAAACATTCAACCATCAAGTTCACATCAGGACAATCACTAAAATCCCATACCAATTCATCAACCACTTCATTCAATACATCTCCATTCACACTACGATAATCCACACTTAATTGTGATCAAAGAGTCAGTTGCTGTGGGTGTCCTATATCCGCCCCATTTAGTGTATAAAATCAAAAGTATTTGCATGCTCAGTGATGACGAACCTGATGCAGTGCTATCTCCATGTCCAAGAAACAATGCTAATCGGTAAGTTATTCACGGCTGTAGTCTTTACAAAATGCAAATGTTGCGAATTGTTGAAAAAGTCAATACTCTGGCAGTTCAACGAATTTTTGTGATTTTAAAGTCAAATCGATTGACTTTACAATTGAACTACGGCCAACTCAGGAAGGAATGACGAAAAATCAGCTCTATAAAATTATTATTGCTCAAATCGAGTAGGTTGTGATTTTCGTTTTTTCGTAGAGGCGGCGCTTAATAATTTTCGTAATTCAGTTTAAGCTGAATGACGCAATTTTTCATGAACAATAGTAGCGACTCCATAGAAACGCGCTTTAGACAGCGACCTGTTGCAACTAATCAGATATACGAAATACGTACCAGGGTATGTGACCGCATATGGTTGGCGAGGTGCTCTTTTCTCGTGTATTTCTTATTACACACACTACATTGGTGAGGTGTTGTTCCATTATGCCACAATGAATGATTTATGTAATGCTCCTTCCGTGTAAATGACTTATTCTTGAATAAGATTTAAGATTGAAACCATTGATTTTTCGAAAGAATTTTAATATTTACTTACACATATATCACATCGCGGTGCTGTGGCAGTATGCTTCCTTTCATGGTTTTGCATATGCTCTTTTCGAGTGAATGTTTTTGCACAAAACTGAAAAATATAATTCGGTTACAACAAAGTGCGATACGCAATTGCCTGCAAATGAAATGAGAGATTAGAAGAGGATACCTCGTTTTTCGGTCAAAAATTTGTATGGGATTTTCCCATTCAAAATTCGCCATATAAAATGTCTACTATTTTTTCCATAGGTACATTTTAGTCTTCCTAATATAATTCTGATTTTCCACTAGTATTTCCCTAAACTATGAATTTTTACCCTAATGTATGAGTTTTCCTAACATTTCCCTGAAAATTTCAGCCTTTTACAGACATAGCTTGGCTGTTCATGGCTTTGCATTTACATACCTAATTATCACTGAAATCCCATACAAAGTTCGTATGAGATTTTATATACTGTGGAAGTTCGACCTTTTACGATTGACTTTCACGTACTTACTAAAACTATTTGTATGAGAATTCTGTATACGATGCACCCTTATGAGTGTAACCAATCAATATTTATATCGATAGTGTGCATTGGATGACCATTTGCTCGAGAAGGGGGAAAAGTTGTATAGAGGCGGCTTTCATCAAAAGAATGATATTCAATGATATTTGGTGATGTTCAGAAAAAAGAAACGGATGTGAAGGGGGGTGTTATTATTCAAAGAATGCACATTTCATGTTGCATTATGTGTGGAAAAATTGAATAAATTAAGGAATTCGGGTCAATGAAAGGACGGTTATGAATGAATAAATGGAAGGTGAATTGGACAGGTCTTTAGGTGATATTTTGATTAAGGTTTTAGATTATGTAATGAATTAGTTCTTAAGATGTCTAATGAAGGTATTGTTTTAAAAATAGATGGTATTGATACTTGAGTTGTGATTATATTTCACATTTATGATAAAGTCGATATGATTATTTGAATTTGACATGAACATGACATTTATTAAATGTATCTAGTTCTGGGTGACACACCGGATCGCCGGAGTCCCACGCGCCGGAGGAGACGCTCCGGAGGAGGAGGAGGAGGAGGAGGAGTGAATGAGTAATTGAGTAAATGAGTAATTGAGTAATTTAGTAATTGAGTAAATGAGTAACTGAGTAATTGAGTAACTGAGTAATTGAGTAAATGAGTAACTGAGTAATTGAGTAAATGAGTAAAGAGTAATTGAGTAACTGAGTAATTGAGTAATTGACTAACTGAGTAAAGAGCAACTGAGTAAAGAGTAACTGAGTAAAGAGTAACTGAGTAAAGAGTAACCCCGGAGGAGGAGGAAAACGCTCCGGAGAAGGAAGAGGATGTGTAACTGTGTTAAAAAGGTTTTTCTAGCTTTATACATTTATTCAAATCGAAATTGATACAATCTTATTTTAATAATCAATCTCTTTCATGGCGAAAATATCTTATATTTGTATATTTAGCTTTACACCAAAGTGATAGGTTCTTTGGCTCAAATAGAAAATTTAGTTAATAGAGTTGATTATAATTATGTCAAAGATTGTATTATCGTATGTGTGGTGATAAATTCCGATAAACGACGAGATATGATTGTGTTTTTTTTTCTATAAGAACACAGAATATACATGGATTTCATGTAGTTTTATTTCGGACTGTGTGAACTGTTTAGTAATTTACGTATTGTAGGTAGAAAATATTTTTTTTTCAAGTCGGTGTAAAAAAGTAGTGAACAACATTTTGTTTAAATATTTTCAATTGGAAACTTATCATAATGACTTCATCAAGCTCTAAAACGTACAAACTATATTATTTCAATGACAAGGCTTTAGCTGAACCAATTCGTTTCTTATTTGCCTATGGCAGAATACCTTACGAAGATATTCGCATTGAACGTTCTGATTGGCCAAATGTTAAAGAAAGTAAGTAAGTATTTTCTACACAATTTACCGAATTCATATGAATTTCCTGTTACAGCTATGCCGATGGGACACATGCCAGTTCTTGAAGTAGATGGTAAAAGAATTTCACAAAGTATGGCAATAGCACGATACGCTGCGAATCAAGTAGGCTTATCTGGTTCGAATGATTGGGAAAACCTACTAATTGATAGTGTTGTTGATACTATAATTGATTTACGACAGAGTTTGTGTTTACATTTTGAAATCTAAAATTTTTGCTGAATTTTTTTTAACCACAGAAATGATTTTGATTTTTTTGGAAAAAGATGAAAATATTAAGCAAACAAAGAAAACCATTCTAGCTAACGAAACGTTTCCATTTTATTTTGAGAAATTGGAAGAAATTGCTAAAGAAAACAATGCTCATTTAGTGGCTTCGAAGGTGATTGTTAGGTAGATTCCCCAATTATATAATGAAAGTTTTTATTCTTTTCGACTTCTAGCTAACTTGGGCAGATGTTTTATTTGCTGCAACGTTGGAGTTAATCAAAGTTATGGAAGGCGAAAATGTCATGGACAAATATCCAAATTTGCAAAAAGTTGCGAATAATGTTTACTCATTGGATACAATTAAAGCTTGGATGGACAAGAGACCAGTTACTCAACATTAGAAGTGGCCAATTTTTGGGGAAAATTTGACAGATAAGTGGAACGACACTTGTTTTTTTTTTTCAATATACAACCAAAGCAATAATGATGCTTTTATATTAGATACTTAGCGCTGACAGTACTTATACTTATACATTGTAACTTATGCCATATGAGATGACATATGAATTGTCAGTTATGTTACAAGTTGTATGTGTAAGCAAGCCTCCCACAACAAAAAGGGTCTCCTAAATTCAGGAATAAGGAGGATTTTTCAAAAAAATTAAGAGAATTCAGGAGGTTTTTACAGTCGACAAATAATGTAAACAGAGAAGTGAAATTTCTACGTGTCTCTCTCTCTCTCTCTCTCTCTCGAGAAAACTGAGAGTAATAAATCTTTTGATGTCAAGTCTTTATCAGACAAAATTAGTTATTACAAACGAAATATAAGAATATTGAAGAGAATCCCTAAAGGCGCACGAATGACTGCAGCTTACGAATTGACAAAAATTATCGAGAAAACCGTACGGCAAAATGATTCATCATCGTGGGAAGATTTATTACTCTTTGCTTTCAAGGCTTTCCAAGTACCCGAAAATAACAAGAAAAATTTAACAAAGGTAGTAAAAAACAACATTAATCGAGAAACATTAGACCCATCATTCAGGAAATTTTCGAAGAATCAAGATATGTTGTCTAAGAGAGTCGAATCGAAAATCTCAGACGGCGATATTAGTGGAGCCGTAAAATTACTATCATCTTCTAATGAATTAGCAAAGGATAATGAAGAAACGTACAAACGCCTCCTGGCTAAACATCCATCACCAAGCAAAAACATTGATATTCCACCAGTCGACGATGATTTGGAATACATTATTGTTGAAGAGAAACAAGTTTACTCAGCGATCTTCAGTTTCCCAAACGGATCTGCTTCTGGTATCGACGGTTTGTCACCACAACATCTCAAAGACATGATTTGTAAATCAAACGGAGAAGCAAGTGTGAAACTGATATCAGCAATAACAAAGCTATCAAATTTGATGCTCTTAGGAGATATCAATAAGGACGTCTTATCAATTATTTACGGAGCAAATCTGTGCGCATTGACAAAAAAGGATGGCGGAGTTAGGCCCATCGCTGTCGGATGTACATTTCGGCGTTTGACCTCAAAGATGGCTTGTAGATCTGAATTTGGTTGTGCATCGTCAATGTTATTCCCAAAACAAGTAGGTGTCGCAATAAAAGGTGGTGTTGAATCAGCTGTCCATGCAGTAAGGACGTTTCTGTTTCAAAATCGGGGCTCGAAAAAAATCATGGTGAAGATTGATCTGAGTAACGCTTTTAATGCAATAGAACGAGATGATCTTTTAAAGTCAATTTTGAAATCGACGCCAAGATTATATCGATTCTTCCATCAATGTTATTCCATGCCAACGACATTATTTTTTGGTGATTATAGAATTTCGTCCGAAGTCGGTGTCCAGCAAGGCGATCCGTCCGGTCCATTACTTTTTAGTTTAGCAATTCAACCAATTATTGAAGAAATCAAATCAGAATTAAACATATGGTTCTTGGATGATGGAACTTTAGTTGGAGAGATCGAAACAGTTAAACACGACTTAATTATGATCCAAGAAAAGTTCAAGTCAATGGGTTTAAACATAAACTTCGACAAGTGCGAAATATTCCCAATGAATGATGAATCAATAAATGAAATTGCAGAAATCAATGAGGTTTTCCCTGGTATTAAAGTTGTTCAAGAGAAAGACCTTACATTATTGGGCGCACCATTAACAATGGAAGCTGTCGAATCGGTTTTCGAAAAGAAAATAGAGGAATTGGAACTTCTTTTCAGCCAACTGAACATTTTAAACAAACACGTGGCATATTTCATTTTAAAACATTGTTTCGGAATCCCAAAACTGACTTTTTTGCTTCGTACTACACCGCTCTGGAAATTTCCACACATCATCAGAAAGATTGATTTATCATTGAAGCAAGCAGTTGAAAATATTTGCAATGTGAAATTAAATGAATATCAACTTTCAGTCTATTCACTTCCATGTCATATGGGCGGTATCGGTATCCGTAGAATAGCCGACATTATACTTCCAGCCTTCCTTTCATCTGTTACATCAACTTCCTCTTTGGTCAATTCGATACTAAGTGTTAATACCACTACAGACCTCGTGGAAGCTACATTTTACGATGAAGCGATAGCAATTTGGAATTCAATGGAAAACGTCATACCTTTAAATGCAACAGCCACTCAAATTCAATGGGACAAAATTAATACCGCAAGAATCATATCGTCATTAGAGTTCAAAACAGACATTCATATTGCGTTATTTAAAGCCAGCAGAGAACCTGAATCAAGTTTATGGTTATCGGTACTTCCATCAAAAAATATCGGAACTCTGTTAGACGACAATACGTTCAGAATATCAATAGCTCTACGTCTGGGAGCAGATATGTGCCATGAACATCGTTGTGCTTGTGGTGCGCTGGTCGATAAATCCGGAATTCACGGACTGTGTTGCAAGAAAAATATCGCAAAATATGCAAAACACCGAAATTTAAATAACATAATCCATCGAGCATTACATTCAGCGAATGTTCCTGCTAAACTCGAACCTACAGGGTTATTCAGAACTGATGGAAAACGTTTGGACGGAATAACCTTAATACCATGGAAAAAAGGTTCATGCCTAGCTTGGGACGCCACTTGTGTAGACACTTTAGCAGCATCGTACATTAACATATCTAAAGTGAAAGCGGGTCGAGCAGCCGAAAAAGCAGCTTTAAAAAAACATAACCTGTATAAGGCTATTAAGGAAAAAAATATAATTGTATTGCCTTTCGCCGTGGAAACATTGGGTCCGTGGTGCGATGAGGCGAAAAAATTCACTGAGGAGCTTGGTCGCCTGCTCGTTTCTACATCTGGTGAAATACGCGCGAAAGAATTTTTTAAGCAAAACATTAGCATTGCAATCCAGAGAGGGAACGCGGCTAGTATTATGAGTTCTTTTGAGTCGAGTAGTGAATTGGAGGAGATATATTTTATATTATAATATGTATTCAATTGCTGTTTAAATAAACTCCTAAAAACACTAAAAAACTAAGGTCAGGTATCGGCAACAAGTATATTTTTGATTACGATTGATTTAGTATTACGTTGTTTAACAGAAAAATTATTACTACAAAGACCGCCTCATTTGAAAAAGAATTCTCAAAAGAGAAAATGTCAGGACATGAGTTCTATGTGTGGAATTTATCGATAAACAATAATTGGTTACCTAATCATGGTTGAGTTGCACTTTTTGACTATTTCTAATTAAATTTTGACGATTTTTGCCCAATTTGTGCCAAAGGCAAATCATTAAGATTATTGTTTCGTATTGCACACAACACTACCGAATTTCCGTTCAGAAAACAATGTTTGGAAACAGTTTCTTTACTACGAGATGATAAAGAGAAGATTGCGCTAGTTCTTTTTTAGTGGGTTTTGTTAATCGTTCTATTGGCTTCTGGGAGCAAACTACCTTGGCCCAACCATGTACTTAATAATAATTTTCTTTGACACTACAAGGGGTTGGAATTTAACAACGTGAAGAAATGTGTAAGCATTTACCTGACAACGGAAAGGGCTCTCGCCAGAATGACTTCTAAAATGATTATCCAGGTGTTCCTTTCTTGCAAATGTTTTTAAGCACACTGAACATCTACAAAACAGACGAATGTTAAAAACTCGATAAATTTCAATCAAATAAACGCTCAAGTACCCGAATGGCTTATCCGTCGAATGTCTTTTCATATGCCTTTCCAGACTAGCCTCGTTCGCAAAAACATGATAGCAAACATTGCATGTAAACATACTATTGCCATTGCCATCATGTGATTTTCCATGAGCCGACAATTCAATTGTTGATACAAAAGCCTGTCCACAAACTTGACAAATGAATGGTTTCCGTCTGTTGTGATATCTCCGATGAACAATCAATTGATATTTGAAAGCAAATACTTTTCCACATATTTCGCATGCATGATTTCCCGGTAGCATAGCTGACATTGAAGGAATGTCGTTGTCTGATTTGCTATCGTTTTCTTGTATTTGAACAATATTCGTTGTTGAATTTTCCATTTTGGGTGTTAAGAATTTTGTCGTTGATTGCATTGGATTCGACTGAATTACATTCATCAAATTCGATGTCGTTTGTGTGGTCGTCGTTGTATTTAATGTTGGAATAGTGAGAATGTTATTATCATTGGACATTTTGCCAAAAACTTCATGGTAATTCAAAAACTGACTAATGTCATCGATGTTCATTTGAATTACTTGCCCATCGCCACTATGTACATCGATTATTTGCGGTAATTGAATTTTGTCATTGTTCAATGATTGGACGATTTTATTGCTTTGAATTTCTTCCTTAATGTGATGTTGTTCCACGTTATTCAATTCATTTTCAATAATTTGTTGTACTTGAAGTTGATGATCAGCACTAAATTGACTAATATCATTCAATTGTACGGAATTCTGAATGATTTTTTGGCATTTTAAATCATTTTCATCAACCATTAGGTCGTCGTCATCGTTGCTAACCTGCAGTACGATGTGTTGACCAGTTGAGTTGAGGACTTCTCTTAAAATTTGTTGACTACTTTTCGGTGTTTGACTTAGTGGATTGTGGATTGTTATGTTTTGCAATATATGTGGGTTATTTTGAAATGATGAATCTGTCAATGAAATAAGAACTTTTTTTTAGAGATTTAAGTGTAATTCGATACAGGGGATCCGAACCAAACTTAACTGAATTCTATCATAGGATTTTCTGAAAGTAAGAACTGAATTTTGATTCAAAATCTACCTTAAGAAGCACAAATTATTTTGAATCACCAAATTGAAAAATGCTAGTCCAACCAGTAAAAAAGAACGAACATAAGGGAAGATACCCGTATGAACGCACTATCACACTCTTGCAAACTACATTTACCTCGACATTTACCTACTGTCCCTATGTATGTAGATAAATATGCACTCATATAAAATAATTCCAAAGATTCGTAGCATGGGAAATTGCCTATACAGCAATTCCGAAGAGGTGAATCCATTTTAGACCAAGAGCTCCTATGGAACCAGGAACGATTCCATGTTCGGCAACATTATTCCGAATATCAGTTTCATTAAGACTTGGAATATCAGTTTGTCATCTCCACACTTGTGTTTGTGGAAAACAACTTTAATGGGAAGAATGGGGCATGGGGCGATTAGAACAAAATTACGAGAAACAAGTGGTGAGAAGAAGTCAAAAACTTTCTAATCCAATGAATCAGTATTGCCATACAAAGGGGTAGTGCAGGAGAGAACAAAAATAAATTGAGGTGCTTATTTACTAGTTATTTTATGTGGTACAGCATATGCCTTATTTTAGTGGGCTACACTACCCAAAACGGGATGTTTCAAATTGAAAACTGCTGTTCTAAATATCATAACGGTTTTTTGTTGCAAAATTCATGCTATTGAATATGACCGGTTAATATCATCCTGTCTTTATTAACACATTGATAGAGCTATTATCATAATTTTTCTTCCCTCATTCATTTGAAGATATCCAAATGAAATACCTCTTGAATTACCTTAAATCTGATAATGCAGGTTAGAATAAAAATTAATTCACGAGTTGACTGCTTGGTTTCAAAAAATGAGTTTCTCATCAAAACTGATGTTTCAAATAAAGAACATGAGAACATGATTTTAATCTGACTCTAAAATTATTTTCAGATTTTTAACTTTTTTCCTTACCACAGCATTCAATCTGTTACTTCAAATATTGGAAGGTTCTTTACATCTAGGGGGACATCCATCAATTATGTAACGCGAAAAACGGCATTTTTCAAACCCCCCCTCTGTAACGCAAAATATGACGTCACACAATGCTATAGGCATAGGAGCGTTACACAAGCCTCAGACCCTCCCCCCCTCTTGCGTTACATAATTTATGGATGGCCCCTAGATGACATTTAGATGTATAATACCTTGAAATATTGAACCATTCTTAACTAATTTTTCGGTTTTTTATGTAGATCTACTACTTCCAAAATTTTTAAATGTTCTACATTTTAGTTTCTTCATAATTCACTGAAATTTGACATGCCTTATATTTATAAAAAAGCATACGAAACAACAGCTCCGTTTTTTTTGTCATCTACTAGTAATACAGTCCTTACCGAAATCGAAACCAAAATCACTACACTCCTCACATTTTGTAAATAGAGGATCGAAACCGTGTTCATTCGGTGGAGAATGAAAAATAACATAATTTGTACGAATCCATTTACAAAAACTGTGCCCTGTTTGGCGTGGGGAACGATTCCCCGCCGATTTAAGTGAAAACTGCGAGGGATCGTTCCCCATGCCAAACGAGACATAACTTTTGTAAATGGCTTCGTACAAATTATGTTATTTTTCATTCTTCACCGAATGAACAAGGTTTCGATCATCTATTTACAAAATATGAGGAGTTATAGCGATTTTGGTAGGACTGAATACCCAGTTAAAATGATGAAATTCATGAACTATTTTTATGTTTGACGTACGATTTCATGTCTGCTCTTCTAGCTCGACTCTCGAAAGAATAAGTATTCACTTGATGGGATCTTCGGGTTTCAGAAGATCACATAAGTTTACTATCGAAAATTTTCTTAAAATATGCTATGTGGTGCAGGTAGGAATCTGTAAGTTTTTGGGCCTCGTGCGGTTCTTGAAATTGCCCCAAAGGCAATTTACTTATTATCATGTTCCGCTGTTAGCTTAGAACTTCGAGATATAAGTAGAATGGAATATCGACTAACTTTCCACTTCAAATCATCGTTATATTCTAATACTACTATATCTTAAGCCTAGAAGACTGTATGTGCCTTTGACTTTTATTAAAAGTTCAGATCCCCAATTATGCGACGACTTACTGATTACTGTTGACGGAATTGAAATCTGGTTGCTTGAAATTGGTATCGGAATTGATGAATTTTCACTTAAAATAAATTGTTGATCTGATGTAATGTCCGATATTTGTTTCTGTTGATTGTCCTAATGATGTATTCAAATAAGAAGCTTGTTAACATTTGATTTAGAAAGTTGAAGCTTACCGAGTTGCCCTTCTCCGTTTTCGGTGTTATATTGTACACATAAGGAGAATCAAATAAATTTGTCAACACCCAATATTTACCCAGCTAGAAATTAGATTTTCGTAAATAATTAATTTTTTACTAAACCACGCCAACAATAATTCGTCATCGGTACCTGAGCAATTCCTCTGTCTGGTGATGTCAGAATTTCAATATTCCTTAGACCGTCGGCATTCTAAGACAATAAAAACAACAACAACATCAACAATCATATAATAATCGATTTTATTGAATTAAATAAATGACAAGTCTTACACTGAGACTAATCTGTCCTACATTCCCGTCTGATTGCATATTGGTTCGATGTGAAACGATCAAATCATTTAAAATGTGAAAAATTTCAACCATGCACTTGATGACAGAATAATGTTGTTTTTGTGGTCCGCCATTTACGGGGAGAGGAAGAACGAATGAAGACCGCACTTGCACAATCAACGAAAATATCACACTTTATTTCCATGGAAATTCAAATAATTTATTATTCCAAATAATCTTTGCTGTGTTTATCACTGTATGACCAATAATTTATGAACAATTTAAATAACTTTTGTTAACAATCAATGCATTGAAAACTATTTAAAAAGGAATTTTTCATTCGTAACTTAAGCGAACACATCAAATGGTGCAATCATTTTTGTTCAATGTAAAAACGATAAATGAGAGCGATATTATTCATAATTTACTGAAAACTTTAATCGTTCCACAATTGGTTGTCTCTTACGTTATTACGATACTCTTTTATTTAATTATTTGTGTTGTTAAATTCAAAATTAAATATATTTTCAATCTCAAAGATAGTGACCGAAAACAACAATGAAAGACTTGTTTGACGAACATGGAAACGATATACGTTTCGTTGATTAACATTAGACGCACTGTCATTGTATCTTTAGATTTAAATTCTTCCATTATCGTTTCGTAATTTATAGCTGAGAAACTGTAAAAAATGTAATAAAAGTTCACTAAATCCTGTAGCTCTTGCAGACAATCTCAAGAAACATTCAAAATTTAAGAGCTCAAACTTATCCACCTCAACAATGTCTTCAATCCAATAGAAACTGTGACATGCCCAAGATGTTTCATGGAAGTTTACTAAAATCAGTAGATCTTACAGATAGACCCAAGGAGCAGATGATGAATTCGGCTTTTGTCTGTCATTTGGAGGACCTTACAACACATTTTACGCAGCGCCAATTTTTCCTAAATCACCGTGACGGCGTCACTTCACCGGATATCAGTTCTTTTGGAACTTACGTCAACCTTACACTGAAAGTGATTTTAGATAATATCAGTTCTTTTGGAAGTATACTTCAAGCTTCTTGATGTTCTCTATAAAATATCAACAGATTTTTTGTGTTACATTTTCAGGAAATCCCGGTTACTCATTAACAGCCTAAACTTGGGAACTCAACTTTTACCACATCGACTATATTCTATATCCAGAGCAAAAAACTTGTTGAAAGTACATGAAATATTATAGTTCAAGAGTTAGGAACAGCCAGCCAGATCCTTTAATTGTAGGAACTCACCTTTCACCATCTCGACAATCACATTAAGCCAGAATTTTCAAAAGTGTGCCAAAAATCATATGTCGAAGTTACAAAGTATAAAGAAACCCTGATCTAGTTAGTTGTAAAATATTCATCATGTCAAATCTACTACTTGAAATGTTAAAATCGAAACTCGATGTTATTAAAATTTCTATTTATCACAGCTTTTTATAATTTGATCCAAACTAAGCTCACATCCATTTTTGTTTGAACTTCATTTAAATTGATAATAGTTTATTGATATTCTTACGATTGATAATAAATTTAAATACATCTTTGGTTTCAAAAAATTACATTAATTAAACAAATGTGTTCCACTTTGAACCCCGTGTCTAGCTGAGACGTTGCTCCCTTGATTGTATTGATGAATTATTATGCATGTGAGTAGTCTGTAAGATTTATGGAAGTATGTTGATGAAATAAATGAAAATTTTAAATTTAAAAAAATACTTGAAAACTAGTCGAAAAAGCCAATAACTTTCCTAAAGATTTCAGCTTATAAACTTAGAGAGACAAAAACATAGGGGAAGAGGCTCGTATACGAAACGAACGCACCATTAGACTACCTCCCTCAAACTCTTTAAAAAACATTACTCTTACATAGTATCCCTAGATATGCACTTATATATAACAGTTCCAAAGACCCGCAGCACGGGAAAATGTCTATAGGACAATTCCGAAGCCCCGCATAAAGCCGGATATACACTTTTTAGTCTTGCGAGTAACAGTTGACATAGTTAAAATACTTTTTTGGTACCCAAACGACATTTTTTGGTTTTCAAAAAGAAAGAAAGAATCGAATTCCGTTTTTGAAATGATTCGTCAAAATTTTCCACCTGAGACAATTAGAGAATCTTGAACTTACCAACCTCTACAGATAACGGCACTTGTATACCAACTTAGTTATACCTAACATTACCCCACTTAGTCCACACTATTAGTGCGGTCAATATTTTAATTTCAAATATTCCTAAATTTAAATTTCGAAATTCAAATTTGGAGCTCACTAATGATGTGTCGCTAATGGGGCTGTCACTAATAATGTCAGCTAACGACAAAGCCTTTTGTTTCGATATTTATGAGTTTCGTACTTATCTTTAGCTTTCAAGTTGAATATATTAACTAATAGTTATCAATTCTGCATAGTCCCACGATATAAACTATATGAATGACTTCATAAACTTATAACTTATAAAATCACTGATAGCATATGACTGATCTGTCATTTTATAAATTATAAGCTTATAAGCAGGAACGCCGATTTTAATTTTCGAATAGTGGTGCCCAACCCAAATCTTTCTTGAAAGTCCAATACTTTGAAATTAACTTATGTTCAAAATCAATGTGTTTCAAAAATTTGTCCTAAAATTTACTGATTAATTAGTGCGCCACAAAATTTAAATTAGTTGCAGTGGCGGATTAAAGCTTTCAGAGCCACAGGCAAACGTAAATTCAGCGCATTCAGCGCCAATTTTCCTTCAAAATCCATTTGAACAAATTTGATTATTAGATACTAAAGAAATTGAAAACCATTAGACACAAGGAAGAAGTAAAGCGAGAATCTTAATCTGACTGTACACGGTAGGTAGTTACACTTTCGCATCAAACAACAGTAATTTTTGGTTCTGCTTAGAAGAGAATTGTATGAAAAATGAATCGCGATCGAATTTTTTTTTTTTTGAAGCCGTGTCGCTCACTTTGTCTAATATTGTAGCTGTTTAGACCCGTATGAAGTACGTAGGTCTCATAGAATCGATGAGATCGTGTATTATTTTGAATTTCGACTTGGGAGTAGGGGGGATATGTTGGGGTATCACTAGAGATGCCAAATATGCAAAAAAACGTTGTCCGTCTGTCCGCACGATATCTCGAGTAATTTTTCATTCATTTCGATAAAATTTTTTTTAAAAGACGTAGAATTTAATTTATGAGTTCGAAGATGAGCAAAATAGCTCGAGTGCTTCAGAAGTTATTGTCAAAAGAGTGGACAAAAGTCCTATTTTTGAGGGTTCCCACACGATTTTTGGAAAAGTGTTTCAATTTTATGGTTTTAGGTTTATCTCGGAATGTATGCGAAATAGAAGATTGGGTTCAAAGACAAAGTTATAGGAAATGGGATCTGCCAAACGCCTATATTGGTCATTTTTGGAAAAGTGTTTCAATTCAAACACCTGTTTTCCTTTATAAATATATAAGTCTTAAGTGATTTTGAGTGGTTTTACAAAAAAGGGAAGCGTATTGATGCTAAAAGTGTACGAATACGTTCGTACGGGCTTTAATTGCCTGCAATTTGTTTCTGTATGTTTTGTTGATTCACTGTTGCGCTAAATACCAAATATTTGAGCAGAGTAAACCTTATTGAGGTAAAGGCTTTTTATGCCAGGTTCCGCAGACTTTTGTTGGCTCACTAGGACAGAAATGCAAAAATTGCACTAAATTTTACTGCAGTTTTGTATAAAAATTCAACTGAACTGAAAATGGAGGGAAGTTATGTACTAAGGTGACACTACTTAGGCAAGACAATTAAAATCCGGAGTATGAAAATCCGGACCACAAAATCATGATAATAGAAATCCGGACGGCGGAGTCTAAGGGGCAGAGCCCCATGTACGTAAGGCTGCCTGCAAGGCGAAAAAGCTCGCCGCAGGCGTGGGGGTTGCGGGGCAGAGCCCCCCCCCGACATCGAACTTATTCTATTCTTCTCATTCACGTTCACACAACCCTTCAAAATCCGGTCAGAATCATCCGGAATTGGTATCATCCGGATTTCGTATTTTCCGGAAAAAGAAGCAGCCGGATTCCTATTATCCAGAGTTTGTGGTTCGGATTTTTATACTCCGGATTTTAAGTGTCCTGCCTTAGTAGGGGAGCCATGTACTAAACGTTCAGTGAATTTGATTGGGGTATCAGTCACTGTGAGATTAGACACACTACTTTTAAAGCAAATATTTTCCATTTTTTTTTTTAATTTAATCCTTTACAGTATGTGATCTTTAATCTTCGAAAGCTTAAGTCTAATATTATTTTGTCAGTGCCTACTGCCTACTGTGACTGCAAAAATGCCGCCCAGCGAAAGTTTTCATAATTTTCCAATTTATTTTCTAAGAATTTTGATCTTTCGAGTATCGCGATTTATTGGGAATAATTTTTGATGTAAGTAAATATTTTTTATCGTCTTGTCGACTTGTAGTGGTGCTCATTCTCAGCCTCGATAAATTTAGTCGTAGTGGTGCTCGATCCTCTGGGCGCACACGTATTCGGCGCATATAATTTATATGCAGCAGACTCGATAACTCTCTTATATCTCACTTGTTTCTACACTTGAACTACTGACGGACATTAATACTAACGACTCCTGAGCATAATTTTCTTCCATGGTGCAATCATTACATTACATTAGTATTTTGACGAACGAAATTAATTTAGTATTAATTAGTACTAGGACATCGGTACAACCCGGCGTTCTCCTAGCTCTCGAACAAAATCCTGGCTTCGGTAATTCACTGCAACCAATGAAATAAAAGCAGGTTAAAAGGTTCCAATAAATATTTGCGATACAGTACAGAACATAAATAAACTTTATTTGTTATCACATGGTCATTACGTCACAAAATAAATTAGCAGCATTGCCAAACTTAAAGGCCAAAGAGAATCTAACCGTAATCCGTTACTCACACAAACTTCTTGTGCGTAAAAGGTGAATGTTTTTTCCAACAATCGAAATGATTTATCCTTTTGTAATTCTGCCAGTCCCCGCAAGCCTTCCGTATTATCTCTGAACATAACATTATTTTTCTTGTCGAAAGGTCCGAACAAAGTGAAGGGAATCGTGTGACTTTTATACTGTTTTCCAAATAATTGGTCCATATCCCTGAATGAATTGTAAATTTCATTTCGTCGAACGGCTTGAGTCTGATTGTTTATCATTAGATGTCCTCGTGGTGTCCAATTCAAGAAACAATACTGTTCGTCATGTTCTTGAGATGTTCTTCCATATGGACAAAGTAGTTTGACACTCTTTGTTTTGAATTTTCTCGACCATGTCGAGTTCAACGAACCTTCCTTAAGTGCCTTAAATGTTTCTGAGCTAATAAATGCAACATCTCCTTTACCATCAGCCAAACAATGCAGGGCACCAGTTTCACCGGAATATTTTGTATCGCATGATGCAGAATTTCTTGTATCCCAAATGCACGATTCAGACGAAAAGTAATTTGCCAAGTTTAGATGATGCGGACAAGTTTTATCAATTAAACTGTAATTCCATAAGGTTTCCAGCACCGATAAGTAAGCAGCTCCTTCAAAATTTGGAAAACATGCACGTTTCCCTTTCAAATCACTAAAATCATTAATATCAGCATCTGCGTTGATCACGGCAAGAACAACGTATCTTTCATAAAATTCGGACGAAAATTCATAGAGCAATGGCTTGAGGTGATATTCTCTTTCGGCTTGTAATCGTTCGTCTTGACTGACCAGAACAACATCGGCCGTTTTGTGTTTAGTATCATCCATGCATCTCTCAAGACTTTCTGTTCGAATGCACTGGATATTTGGTTCGATTCCATAAACAGAAGATGCCTCTTGAAGCCATGAACATTGATAATGTTGGATTAAAGATGTTGTGCAATATACAATTGATCTAGGTGGACTGCACGTGGGGAAGCTGTATGCACTTTGAAAACCAACCGCTTGATCCAAATAATCATCAATTGGAATACTGTTATCCAATGTGGTCACATTTACATGGTATGTTTCCAGTAGACTAAGAAGGGAATTTTGCCAACTGTCCGGATTGTCATGATTTATGTTAGCTAACAAATTTTGAATTTCTACAGCATGTTTTCGTTGTGCTGCAATTACTGGCCATGGTTTTGCTAACCAAAGACATGGCTTATTTGTTGACAATGGTTGCAAATGTCCATCTGGACACAAAAACGAATACTCAGATGGACTGCTCTCAGCTGGTATACCACTAAACTATAGGAATGAAAGGTTAATTGAAGTTATTTAAAGTGATTCAAAAGCATACCCCAAAGTGACTCTTAACATCGTCTAGTCGAACCCAGGCGACTTCACCGTAACCACCTGTCAAACAATACAAAGGACCTCGTCGTCCCCAATGTTTGTCTCCCCTAGCACATGTTGCAGGATTATAACATAGTTGGCATAATGACGGATATCTTCGCTCTATATGGATATTTGTACGATCAATACAAACACCGAATCATAAAAACTTAGAGAGAAAATACTTAGTAATCGATCTTGGATCGGATCTGGAACCCAAGGGCCGGCCTTACAACTCGCACCGAAATAGTCAGCCGATGCCTTTATTCTTGATTCTACTACAGAAATATCATCTTCACATTGCCTGGGTACTAGAGTTGATTCGAAATACTGAAATCCAAAAAAAAAATTCTTCATTATTTTGTTTGCCGCAAACGGTCTGTTACACTTTACATTTGCTAATATGTCGGTCCAATGACTTTGTAGTCCATGTCCAGGATGACAAAATTTACTTCCTCGTAAATCGTAAATGGAATTAATATCTGCTTCATTGTCCACAACAGCAACTATTTCGTACTCAAATGGGGCTGTGAATAGGCAAATATTATTTTATTAGAAAAACGTCAGTAGGGTGTTATTTCTGGCCAAGAAAATTTCTAACTTAATTTTCGTTATGGCTGTTTCAAATATTTTTTTAAATCATCTAGAAGACATGATTTAGCTGAATTTAAAAATAGCGATTTATGCAACAAGTTGCAAAATGAAATATTTCATTAATAGATGTGAAATTGTCAACCGAGACAAAAGGTCGAGGTTGACAACACATCGTGTGATAAAATATTTAATCTTGCAACGTGTTTCATACAATATTTTTTGCAACGAAGCTTATATTTCAAAATATTTTCAGTATCGAAATGACTTTTTTTCGCACTAGTGCGAAAAAGTATATATGAAAATCCATTTTGATACTGAACTGAAATGCAAAACAAATATTAAAAACGAAGTACTGACTAATACAGTGGAAAGTCCCAATATAAACATATAAACGTTTTCTGATTTGTATAGATTACGTTGTGTGGAGTATATTCTTATCGAATCATCA
>JANVCI010000003.1:11481-23558 GCA_026413465.1 Trichosia splendens | reverse complement strand
AAGAGAATGATTTCCAGGGCCTACCACGAGGAGGTAAGAAGAGCACTTGATAGATAGTAAAATAGTTGCACACCTGGAAAATAGGGCCGGACATAAAGTACCGGTCTATAGACGGTCAGGACGCTACCCTGATATTACCTACCCAGATCCCAAAAAGTAACAAATAATCATCCTAAAAATCTGATCACTTTTCCGTGGTCAGATCTTCGAAAAATCACCCACGGGATTACTTACTGAATATCACGTCTCTAGGACTTACTTCTTGAGCACATTGGGTTTTGGGTACCCTATGTTAACCACTTCGTTGACCCTGACTTTCCACCTAGCGGATCAAATTTACACATTTTCGATCTCAGCCTCAGTCTGCTCATGGCAAAGCCTTTGTTAGTTCGCTCCTACATATAGAAAGACGGCTATGCAGTCAGTTCCAAAGAAACACTTGTTTTTTCATTTATTATTGCAGAATTCATGCTCTAAAAAGCCTTTAGAATCTGGGCGCCCCGAATAGGAAAGTCTTCTTTTAACGTGATGTGAAGCCTTTGAACTATTGATTACAGCCTTACATTCGGATATAAGGTTGTAGTCCAGGTAAACTGAATCGTCAGCAACCAATTTATCGGTCTTCATTTCGCTTTACTGGATGTAGTGATTAGTGTACGGGCACGTGGGTAGAGGCGTTACTGTCTGTATTAATTTAGATGTCCCCAAAGAATTAATTTGAGATTACAACTGTTCCTGAAGAGAGCAAATTTGGTTTCCGCTTGACACTTGCATAGTTGCCCAAATGGTACCAGTTATTGGGCAGGCCAGATCGGCAGACTCAATCCCGAGATCTGTGATCCATTCATTCCATTCAGAGGCGGCTAAGATGGTACTTCCTCCGGCCCAGGCTTCCCAGTTGGGAAGCCCGGGAGATATTTTGTAAATTAATTTCCAGTGGTGAGCATCTAACTCTGCTTAAATGAAAGTTAAAATACCGGTGGATGACAGCGTCACAGTATTGAAATCCACATCGCAAAATAAATCGCAGATTTAAATAACATTTTGTGTAAACATTACAAATTTCAGGTCGTCGAAAAGGGTTTAGGTAGGCTCCTTCGTTTGAAAATGAAAATCTCGCCGATTCTAGCTCAGTTGGGATCATTATTTGGTATGCAAGATTTCAATGCCGACAACTTATCAGCTCGACTAGAGGATATGTTAACAATCATTCGACAAGTCAATGAACAGTTTAGGAATCCGGTAATTTTTAACATCAATCCACTGCTCTGCTATTCAATATGCACTAACTGACCGTATTTCAATATAGAATCAAACAACTTTTGTCTGCGTTTGCATAGCTGAATTTTTGTCCCTTTACGAAACTGAACGTTTGATTCAGGAGTTGACCAAATGTGGCATTGACACGCATAATATCATTGTAAATCAACTGTTGTTGAAAGCGAAAAATGAAGTTCCATGTAATATGTGCGCTGCTCGAGTCAAGGTAATTTGGTGAAAATACTATCGTTGCGACCCAAACGAAAATTTGTTATAAACGATTACGTTACAGGTGCAGGAAAAGTATTTGGATCAAATAGCTGATTTATATGAGGATTTTCATGTTGTGAAATTACCACTAAAAGATAAGGAAGTTCGAGGTGCTGATGCTGTCGCTTCATTTTCAGAATATTTAATTCATCCGTATGTACCGGAGTAGGTTCTGAATACGTCATTCGTGAATTTTTATTTGAACTATTTTTTGTAATCGGTTCGGGAAAACAATCAATTTGAAACCTAAAATACTTTTAAATCCGCTTTATATTTTCGCTCACACAGAGAGGGTCGTCATTTCACATAAATTGCTGATCACATATTGTGTTGAAAACCATTTGTCAAATGATTTTTAAATTAAAATAAGGAAAATATTGTCAATTTAAGTCTTTTCATTAACATTTAAGTCCACGGGATCAAGCTGACTTGGAATTTTTAAGTTCGTTTGGTACGGCCCAGTATATATTGTGTGTACTCAAGCTCAACAAAATTATTGTACAGCTTCTTCACACCACCCTTCCGTTTAAAAAGTGTTTGCTACCTTAACTTCCAGTGGCCCATATGAGTGTCCATACAAAACGTCTGGTTTATGGGCGACAGTGGTCAAGGATTTCTGACGTTCCATAAAAAATTTCATATATTTGCTTGATCAAATGCAGACGGGAGGAAGAAGGATCAAAAATAACCAGACATGTTTTATGGAGAACGCCAATTTTACGAAAGACATCTAAGTTTGCGACTTAGTACTGCAAAATCTGAACAGATTTTTCCACAAAAGACAATCTCTGATGTTTCAAAATGTCGAGGGGATTCTTGATCTTCGTATGCTAAGATCAGATTACACCCAGACGTTTCCTTCAAATATCATCACTTCTTAGTAAAATTAGGAAGAAAACCATATCCTATCCACAGCCTTGTGTTTCACAACATTGTCGTACGTGTAAAAGAAGTTTCCCAAATGTGTCGTTGTAATATAATCCGAACTTTTTGAATCATCAATTACACAGTGTCTGTGATGCAACTTTCGACTCGGTAGCAGTGAGTAGGTATGGGATTTTTCCAGAAAAAAATTCGATGGAAATTTCTATAGAAAATTGGAAAAATTGAATCGGCGAAAAATCGGAAATCTTTAAAAAATCGGATAAATTCGTCACAACAAAAATTTATTCTCAAAGAGAGAGATAAGAGCCTATAAAAATTCATCTACTTACGATGGTTGGTTAGAACATTCACGAAATATTAAACAAATTGCCGACAATGAATTGGAAGGGTCGTATGCAATGCGTGAATCATTGTTTGTATGTCGTGTAAAGGCTACAAATATATTGCAGGCTCAACAGGATCGTACTGATCACACGACTCGGAAACGAATTTTTGAAACTCAACGTGCTTTAAATGAACTTGAATGGCAGCTACTCAAAATGAAAAAGGAAATGGAAAAATGTACGAACGAAATTCAACTACTTGAAGGTAAGCTATGGTCTCTTTCGGGAATTTATGACAGGATTAAACTAGTTGGGTTTGAGACTGTATTCGGACATTGAAATTGTTTAGTACAATCTCAAGAGTATCGGACCGAAATGACAAGAACAAAGTTCCACCAAAGAATTTATTGTAGCCTCTAATGGCTGTGTATAGGTGACATTATAGTCCTATGTCTGTCACTTCATAGTCATATGTATTAATTGGAAGCTTCAGCCGATTTGGACAAATAATTGTTTCGCCGAAAGTCTTTTAGATTAGCCACATGGTCTTATCCCCAGTAGGTGGTTGCATTGACTGGACGTGAACATTTATAGCTCTGAAAAATTTCTTATCATTCTTATCATTTTCAAGTTTACGAGGCATTTAAACTCACTCTAAACTTTCCCAAGTGTTCCAAAGCGTATAAAGGGCTGCACGGTCACAGAGGATCTTGAATTTTGTTTTGTATTCTAACGAATTTCATTCTATGAATTTTGCCTGTTGGGGCTTGAAACATTCTGGTTTAATTGTATCCGGACGTTTCACTGAGAAACTAGACACTGGATTAATTCCTTCATCGAGTGAAATTATTGTTTCAACATTAACAGAAATAATTTCTCATCGTCATAGCGACTGCCTCTCATAGCAATGAAAAGATTGACTTGCAGACTTTTTGCGTGTACATAATGTATACGATTCAGAATTTATGCCACTGGAGTCATTGAAAACTGTTAGAAAACATTCGACAAAGACAACAATCCACCACCGATCATAAATACAATTCGAGAGACAGCCACACTGGAAACTTGGAGGTTAATGAATGATATTCTGGTGGAGATTAACTAACGTAAGAAGACTAAAAAGTTTATGATGAATGTTTCGACGGATCGATGTAAGTCACGGATTGGATGGGATTAGTTGATGAGTGAGTTTTTACCAGCCTACACTTCACATTAAACTATATTGCCCTATGGATTGACTTAGTAACTGGTACGGAGCCATGACTAGACTAGGGGCTTGGACTGGGCTAGACCATCTTGGATTAGCAGCTAATCCAATAAGAGTGGATATTGGGCTCTAACTCTCCGTGGGTAGTTTCTGCACGAATTGTGCGCGTTCTGCGTATTCAGTTCGTGCACAACCCATTTCACGAACCCCATATTGTTAACTTATATCATCATTACATTGTTCTAAATCACAAGTAGTGTTATTTCTGCATAGACCAGGTGCATAGACTTGGATTCGTGCACATTTCGCATGTGCAATATATACGATTCCAGGTTTGTGCTGCTGGAGCATTTCTATACGATCATCGACATCAAATGATGGTTTACAATTCATAGGTTGATGGAACTATGCAAATCCATCTATAACAGTAAAATATTATGCCCATACTAGTTGGAAACTATCGAATGTTTTTTTGATGAATGTGTCGACGGTCATCGATGAATATGTAAATTGCGGATTGGATAGGATATATGACTGAGTCTTTACCAATTTTTACTTCATATTAAACTATATTGCCCTATATTACATGGCTTGAATTAGTAGATGGTACATAGCCATGACTAGATTAGGGACTTTGTATGGGTTAAACCATTTTGATTTAATTGATAATCCATTATGATTATGATTATCCCCATATTCGGCTCTAACCCCATGTTGTTAACCGATATCATTCTTACATGGCTCTAACTCACAGGGTAGGTTGTGTCTGTATAGACCGGGTACATAGAATTGGTTTCGTGTACATTTTACGTGTGCAATGTTTGCGGTTACAGGTTGTAGAAGCTAATATGGCCCGAAACATCGACGAGAGACAATCACTACAGGACAAGGATACTATGTATATGATGACACATATTGGACTGTAAGAATGCTCGATGGCCATCCATAGATCATGTCCTTCTGGGTTCTGTGTAAATAATCACATACTTGATATATCTAAGTCTGAGTCTGGATCTGAGTCAAGCTAGAGGGGGAGAAGAGGTTCAGCCATACGACAGAGATGGCCTATTACATAGCGAGACGGCAAATTTTGCGTGAGAGGGGAATTGGGGTCAAATAACCGAAAAACAGCTTCACGTACTTTATAGAATTCCGCAGAAGTAGAAAATATATGATCTGAATTGTAAGATTTGTTCTATATGAAGAGATGCAGCATCATAGTAGAGGTTGGGTGAAAACCACCCAATTTGTTTATGACGATTCACACTGTTTTTTTAAAGACATGTTTCTCAAAAATGGGTCCTGATTTATAGGCATAGACCAACGGTAACCCAATAATGACTAAGTTTGCCTGCACAATCATTTCTGTAAATCATACTGTAAAGAAGATAGTAAGGCTTCAAAGACTACCTTTACTTTTGTTTTGTTGCGTCGAGTACGGAATGGAAGTACCGATATTAAATTGCCTCAGCAAAACTACATTTTGAACAAAACTGCTTAGATGAAGGTAAACGTTTTGATTTCCTTTCCAACAAAATACTTTCAAAACATTTTTTAAATCCATAATTCTTTAAATAAATACACCGTTCGACGGTCATTCATAATATTGCAATGATCGAGTTACCACTATGCTGGGTAACGTATGCATCTTCATCATCCAGAACGAGAACATATGATATTCAAACTCAATCTCTATGATATTGAATTTCACATGATTTTGTTGCAGATTTTTAGTTGAGGATCTTTGATTGAGATGAACATTTTATTTTATTTAAAATGTTTTTGTCAATTTAAATTATTTATTTATTTATAAGAAATTTTAACGTCTACTTAAATAATACATCAATTCAGTACATAATCCACTTAAACAGCATTTTCTTAAAATTAACGTTTGAATAAGCAATTGTGTTTTAAGTTGAAATTGAATCCGTTTCACCTTCAACAATGATTTGAATTCAAAAACGTATTACCGCAATTGAAAATCTATTAATAATTTGTGATTAAATTAAACCACAGAGTCCTCAAAATAGTTTAAAATCTTTTAAACGACTTCAGTATCGCATTTGCTATTTAATATTTCAATTGAACCACAAGATGACGAGCGATATAAAATTATCTGTTGCAATGGGGTGTAAAGGAAGGATGTTTAATCGGTAACAGTAAATAGCTCCGAATTCAATTCAAAAAAATTGTAACTGAGATATACAGTTTTGCGTATATTCAAGGAGTGGTTTTATGGAACCTCCGAATGCGAATATTCGCAGCAGATTTGTATGAAACTTTAAACTTGACGAATCTTTTTATTCCGGTTAATTTAAAGTTTCATACAAACCTGCAGCGAATATTTGCATTTCAGATTGCATAACCACTCCTTCCAGGGCCTATTATTGTGGAAATTATTTCCACAAATTTCCATAAATTTCCACAATTTCCACAATTTTGAAATTGTGGAAATTTTGTGAAAATTGTGGAAATTTGTGGAAATTTATGGAAATTTATGGAAATTTATGGAAATTTATGGAAATTTGTGGAAATAATCTCCACAATAATAGGCCCTGACTCCTTCAGAGTCAGATTTAGGATGAACGACAACTCAAAAATTACAGTGTTTCATTTTGCCACATATGGAGGTAAGTTACGATCGATACATCTATATACTGTGTCTAAGCTCTATGTGTCAATAAATTATACGAGGTACTTGGGAGCCCTTAAAAAGACTGTAAATCTAACAAACTTTTTCATAAAATGGAACATTCCAATACTCTAATATGTATTTGCCGCCTCGCATATAGGACAGTCCCTTTCACATAATAATTAACCACCTACTTCACTCTAACCTGCTCAAACTTAGGATACTTTATAATCCATAACTTGAACCTACAATAACCAGCTTTCTGGGAAATCCTCGGGGAAATCCCAAACAGCCAGCCTAAGTAAAATTCAAGAAAATTTGAAGCAAGGGAAAATAAACCTGGATTCCTCATTTACTGTATTTGTCAAACCCTTCACAACAAATTTTATGTCGTAATACGTAAGGTCGTCATGTATATCTAATCTACACCTTAATTTTCAACTATGGTGTAGATTTGTACAAGTATGAAAATTGCATTGATGTATCGTTATGTTAGGTTATCTACTGAGAAGAAGAATACTCAGGTCGATGACGTGACTTATCGGCCACGACATTAACGCTCGGAAATCGTTGCTTCTGTAAAAGGAAAAATCCTAGGTTTCGTTATTATTGCCGGTCGATAATAACGCTCCCGACGACGTTAATAACGACTAGGGTGTTAATGTCGTGACCGATTTGTCGCATAACTACATTCCATGTATATCCCGTTCGGTTGTTGTAATATATGGTCCTTTTAGCTTTTAGTTTTACTTCCCGGAGTTTTATTCTATCCCTAATATGATTTAAAACTTCTGGAAAAGCTTTGAGAAAATAAGAAAAAATGTAAAAGGATATTAATCTTCCTATTTTATCTATGAATAGAAAAATTGTTTTTACTTAGGAGAGAATAAAAAAAACATAAATCCCATTAAAATCAAAGTTCTGCTCGAAATATTCGGAAAAATGCACATCTACAAGCAATATAATATTTCGCACAATGACTGAATATTAGAGCAAAGTGAAACAAAAATTTCAGTATACCTAACGTACCTACCACCATATATAATTTCATATCTTTCAAAATCTTTGAGGTGGTGTCGATTGTCTTTTGTATAAACTTTGTCAAATGGAACCTGTTTCTTTCATTTAAGCTCAGTTGTTTGGTTTACGTTAGATCAGTGGATGTTGACGGGGCTAAGCTAAACGAAGTGAGGTTGATTTTCAATTAGTTGCAATTTGTTCTTTGAATTGTAAAGTGCAGTTTGAATTTTTGTTCGTGAATAATTACTGTTCTTGTGGTATAAGTTTTCCTCTAAATAACCAAAATATCAACGTAACACTTTTGTGAATGAATATGTATGCTACCTCCAATACTCTTATACTCTGATCTCCATTCTGATGTGTCTGAACATAAAAAAACCTTTTTTGTAGAAATAGACAAGTTTTTGTTGAAAATTTACCCGTGTGTAGCTCGACGATCTAATAAAATTATTTAATAGTAGATTACGTACCTCTTTCCAAATTTTTATTTTGACGAGTGGGAGGTTTGTAGCACGAGCCGAAGGCGAGGGATATAGTCCCACAAGTCCAAATTAAAATTTGGAAAGAGGTACGTACGTACACTATTTTATATGCTCCTTAAATGTAACTAAATTTCTCCTCAAAACAGGGCACGTAAATCGCATTTACGTGTCTTGTTTTCGCACTTACGTGCGCTGTTTTAGAAAGGAGCATGTAAAATAAATAATAATTTCATTCTGGGCTGATTTTCAATACAACTGATATTTTATCACAGACGAAACGAAAGATTCGAATTTCAAATTATTCTAAATCATTTCTCTTAACCATCGCTTAAGTTCTTCATCATCAACATTTATAAGTGCTTCAACATAAAGTATTTTCGTTACTCTGGCTTCTCTTCAATATCGTATAAATCTTTCGCCTTTTACTAAAGATTTCCGTGGAGAGGAGCACTCTAATGAGTCTAAACTCAATTTTTGTTTTTGGTCTGACGCAAATCGGACCTTTTAAGGTTTCATAGAGAAATATATTGTTAAGTGGGGAGGATGGGTTTTGGTTCGAAAAGGTAACTTCGAACGAAAATTAATCTTTTGCTGTGTCGAAATATTTTGTTTTGATTTGCGGTACCGAAACTGTGATTTTATCGATGCGATCAACTGTTTCGATGTTGACTTATGCGTTGCAGAAACAAGTCTACGTTTATCACATTTTGGGGAGGGCAAATCGAAATGAAACATCAATAGTGAAATATAAGTCATCTTCAATACGAACATCATTCGTCGTTGAAAAGATACGTATCATTGAAACGATGTTTGAGAATTCGCCGTCCTCAGCCACTCAAACTTTACTTATCGGTTTGTTTCCGTTCGTAGGACATTCATCAGACATTTGTGTCGAAACAACTGCGTATTAAATATGTTTTTCCTGTACATTTGATGAACTGGAGTGTTATGGCGAATGATATGCGTTGAAAACGATACGAATTTTGCTAAATCTACCCAGGTTCCTTTGAAATTTTTTAATGCAATGTTTGAGTCTGTCTGTCCAAAAATCGTAACAATATCATAATGAGCTGCTTCTTCCGGTGTTTGTATTTTTTATGAAACGCTCCCAAATTGTATCCCAAAGCGGTGTCAGTTTTCCGGTTTTCACTTCTTTGTAGTACGTCTTTGCAATACGTCTTTTTCTTGTGACCATCGTTCATTGCTACTAAATGAAGTTTCTCGTAAATGAAGTCGAAGTTGATTATATTTATTCTTACATTGTAGGCTTTACAGTGATACATTTTTTTCGATAAATAAATCACGGCACGGAACACCTTCACCAAACCTACATTGTCTTGTAGAGTGATTTCATAATTTCAATTGCCACAAATCGCCAGGGCATTTTTTCCGAATCCGGATACTGTTGACGTCCTTATTACGTCTTACAATCCGGTGATATTTATTACAGCATACTTCCGTAGACGTCCACGGTAAGCTTGAAATAAGACATACTGAAAAGTCGTTGCCCATCAAATGTTTTTAAATTTGTAAGTTTGTACTCCCACGAAAAGAAATCACACAAAACTAAAATCAAATGTCTGGTGAAATTTTGAGAAAAGTCGATTTTTGCACATTTCCTGACTCCGGTGAACTTTGAGCACTGCTGTAACCTAACATTTCGATGTTTTTGCACTAATCTTATATTCATGAGTTAGCTTATAGTCTAAGCTTTCTAACGATACCAAACATGTCAGTCTGGACAAGTGAATTTTTTGATTGACTTTGTGACTGAAAGTCGGAAAACAAAGAAGTACAGAGAAATACTTTCATACTTTTCATACTATACAATGCAAACTAATTTTTTGTTGCTGTAATCTATTGAAATTGTGAATGATTGCAATTGTGAATGGTTGCAATTGTGAAGGTCAAGTGAAACTCTTATCCGCTAAGTTCATATCTAAATTTAATTTATGACATAACCTAGTTAATCTATTCGCCTTGGACGTACTGGACTACATGTCGCAAAGATTATTATTTGCATATATTATCGTACACGAAGAGGATTTGTCCCAAATTACATGAGTTCAATTTTTTATTATATATATGATATCCGTGGTTTTGGTTTTACCGAATGTCAGCTCCTAGAAAAGTGTGTCAGCCAGGTGAAGAATGGAACAAAGTCAGAAAAAAAGCAAGAAACTGCTCTACCCAACAACCCTTATCTGACGAAATAGGGTCTGATTCGAGTCGATGTTTACATTGTTTGCATTGTTTCATATGCTTCCGAGGCTCCCTTGATACGCTCCAAATGAAGTACTTTTGTCAAGTTTTTCTCAAGTTTTCTCAATTTGTTCAATGGTTTCTCAATACTTCCCATAAACACAGGGCCAGGTCACATTTTTTTCAATGGTTTGTCAATGCTCCCCATGAAATTGGGGCCAGGTTACAATGTGAACGCGTATGATTGGCCAGTTTATAAGTTCGGGAACATGACTATATACGGATTTTTTGGCGTCATCTGGACCCAGGACCGGGTCAGAGTATTCTGGAAACGCATATACCAGAACCAAGACCAGGTTATAAATTCTTGGGGACATTAACGAGACGATGAAAAATTGATCATAAATATCCATTTCGGGCGAAAGTTATTCGTGAATTTAAACGAAAATTCCATGCCAGCGATCGAAAATGATCAAGAAACGGAATGGTAGGTATTATTATTAGGCCTACCTTATCTCGTACAAAGTTCCTTGTCCCCTCTGACATTCTGTGTTCCTTGGAGTGTCAAGCAATTTTGGAGGTATTTTAGTAGCTACTCGCATAGAGATAAAATAAATAATAGAGTGCGAACATACGCTGTTTCTCAAAATTATATGCAAAATTGAGAGAGAGCGTATCAACATGTTTTTTCAGCACTTTTCTCTCATTCTTACTCTATTCTATTAATCTCTCTGGCTACTCGTCTGACGTGATATTAAATAGTATATGTGTAAGGATAGATGAAATAGAATGAATGAGTGAGTCGGACGAACTCTGCAAATCCTTTATATGTCCTGTTGTGCAAGAATAGATTGGAATGATAGTGCCATAAATTACCTTCATTGTTTCCAATGATCGGACAAGACACATTGAGTCTAAAAAAGCTGGTAAGAGAAGCGAAGCGATAAATTCTTAATCATCATATTTTCTATTGAGAAAGAAATCCATTCCACAGTCGAGTATTAGAATATTCTATTCTGAATCAGTATAGTATAGTGTATAACGACTTACTTCCTACGCATCTCGTGTAATCTACTGTTCCTGTTCTTGAAATCGAGGGTTATTGTTAATATTGGAAGTTAGTAATTCCAATATTGTTGTAACTCAGCACTAACAGTAGTTGCAATTAAAGTAGTTTGTTGCAACAAAAATATTTTGTAAAATGATCAACGTCCTTGTTGAATAGCAATTTATATGCTATGTAACAGGTGAGCTCGCTTGAATTGCCTGTTAAAAAAAATATTTTCACTGGGTTCAGGGCTGTAGTATCGGTAGAGCCCTACCTGGGTAAATACCTTGTCCTATTTCGTTTAAAACATTAGCTCAGGAAAAGCAAACATTTAAGTAATGTAAGCAATTACATAAAGAAGTCAAATTTATGGAGTAATAAAAAGAAAAAATAAGACCACGATACCAAAAACCGTTGATTTAGAACATTTTGAACGAAGTCAAAGAAACAAACAAATATTTTTTTTTTATTTCCTCAACATACACGCACAATTAGCTCCTTCATAAAACATAAACTAAAACTAGAAAGGAACGCAAACTGACTGTGCCAATTTTAGCGGAGACTCGTGCGAAAGTATAAATAAATAATCAATGTATGCATGTACGCATGTAATGTACAACTTTACATTTAGACCCACCTCTCTCAGTTCAAGAAGGGAACCCATAAAACCTGATGCAACCTATCAAAATAGGTCAGTTCTTGACCTGGTAAGAGGTGAACCCATCTCAGTTCAAGAACTCCCCTATGG